>JABUQX010134583.1:7500-17500 GCA_015478945.1 Trachelipus rathkii | reverse complement strand
AGTTGCAAACACGTCTTGACCCAACGACACCAGAATCATATATATATATATATATATATATATATATATATATATATATATATATATATATATATATATATATATATATATATATATATATATATATATATATATATATATATGGCATAGATTTGCTTTGTGTTAGTATCATATCTCAAAACTCACAATAGCTACAGCAAAAGGGAATACATTGTTGAAGTTATCCATTTTTATGGTGTGGTCAGGAAAAATAAATAAGGTTCAAATTGCTAATATACAGTTTAGGACATTTTGAATCCTGGTAAATTCTTAGATAGGGAAAATGTAAAAATAAAAATAAAAAAATTATTGTTAATAATTATAGTAATATGATTAGAGAGCCTATTTAGAGACCTTTTATTGGTTACTCGTTAAAATAAATAGACTTTCAATTAAATTTTGCTTTTTTTTTTTACTAAAGAATACCCCAAGGGTATACCGCAACGATGGCAGGAGTCGGTCCCAAGTCTTCCGGGAACTACGGGCAGGACTAATTTCTTCCGGGAGAGGGTCTCCGAACCCTGCTCTTGTTGTATTTAGTGTCGCGGGGTTCCTCCACCCCCCCTACGGGGTTATGGAAAACGTCCCCCCTGTGTTCCCCGTCGGCTCGAGCCCCCTACATTGCCGTGTAATACCTTTACAAATAATATATATATATATATATATATATATATATATATATATATATATATATATATATATATATATATATATATATATATATATATATACTATACTATGTCCCCCTGCTCCTAAAAAAAAAAAGCCAATAATTATTTTATTTATTTATATTTTTTTTTTTTTTTTTCCTTTCTAAAATTTTATATTTTTTTTTTTTTTTTTTTTTTTTTTTTTTTTTTTTTTTTTTTTTTTTTTTTTTTTACAGTTTCCGCAATAAAATTTTGCCAGGATTCCAGCAATGTATTCCTTTTCGCTGTAGCTATTGTAGTTTTTGAGATATGAGTACTGGCCACAAAGTAAATCTATGCCTATATATATATATATATATATATATATATATATATATATATATATATATATATATATATATATATATATATATATATATATATATATATATATATATATATATATATTATGACATACATGTACGCGGGCAAGGGCGGCAAATTCTGAAGGGCGGCAAATTCTGGAGACTACTTTGCAAAAAATGGGATTAATCAAAATTCAGACATAGATTTTTTTAATTCTAAGAGAATTTATCCAGATAAAAGTATATTTTTAACAAAATCCTTGTTTGAACGAAAACTTTTGAATGGAGATGTTGTGAAACGTGACTATTTAGATTTTAGTGTACACTAACAGTCAAGGATGCGTCTTTTGTGGTCCTTGTAAACTTTTTGGAGGCGGTGTTGTATCTCAGTTTGTAACAGAAGGATTTAACGATTGGAAGGATGGCAATACAAGATTGACTGAACATGAAAATTCCGTTCGCCATCGTGATTGTATGTTGATGCTGAAGAGACTAAGTAATTCATTATGTAGAGTTGACAAGCAGCTGCTCTCTCAATTAGAAGAAGAAGTAAAATATTGGAGAAATGTACTACAAAGAGTTATTGCTGTTATTAAGAAACTTTCCTCATGGGGGTTATCATTGCGAGGCGATGATGAAATAGCTGGCTCTGTTCGAAATGGAAATTTTATGATGTGTTTGGAACTTATTGCAGAATTTGACCCTTTTTTACAAAATCACCTATCTCAATGTCAAAATTCTGGCAAAGGAAGCACTTACGAAGAACTTATCCAAATTATGGCTAGAAAGGTAATCAGTGAAATAGTGAAAGAAATTCAGGAAAATAAGTATTTTCTATTATTGTTGATTCCACTCCAGACATTACTCATAAAGATCAGCTGAGCTTTATCATCAGATATGTTAGCAAAGAAGGTACGCCCAAAGAACGCTTTTTAGGATTTATTAAAAATCCTGGTCATACAGGTAAAGAACTAGCGGAAACAGTGATGAGTTTTCTCAAAGCAAATGAATTAGACATAAGCAGTTGTCGGGGTCAAACGTATGATAATGCTGCTAATATGTCAGGAATATATTCTGGCCTGCAAACAAGAATTAAAGAGGTCAACCATCTAGCATATTTCATACCATGTTCAGCTCATTCCCTTAATTTAGTGGAATCTAGCGCTGCCACATGTTGTAAACAGGCGGTTTCTTTTTTTGCTTTGCTTCAGAATCTTTATAATTTTTTCTCGGGCTCTACGCATCGTTGGGGTATCTTCGAATCTTTCTTCAAAGAATATACTGTCAAAACACTATGTGGGACAAGGTGGTCAGCTCGAGCAGAAGCTTGTAAAAGTCTAAACAAAGGTTTGGAAGCTATTGTTAAGGCTTTAAACTCTATATCTGAAGATAAAAATGAGAAGGGAATTTTGAAAAAATTGAGTTCCTATGAAATACTCTTTATGTCTGTAATATGGGAACCAATACTTGAAAGATTTGATTCTGTAAATAAAAAATTGCAATCTGAAGTTATGGATGTGGCCACCGTTATTAATTTGTATAACTCTCTGTGTAACTTAGTTAATGAAATTAGAAGTTCATTAGAAACCTACGAAAATTGTGCCAAAGAAAAATTGAAAATCTTTACACAAAAAGACATCAAGAATGTATCTAAAGTCTAAACTAAGATCTGAGAAAGAAGAAAATTATCAAATATACATTCTTCAAGCAAGCTTCAATACTATACTAGATAAGCTGTCAACAGAAATAAATAGGCGAAGGTTTGCATACAGCGAATTTTTAGAAAAGTTTTTATTCTTATCAAATCTCACCGAAACCGACCCAGACGACATTCATAAATCAGCTAAATTATTACAAAAAATCTATCGATCCGACTTAGAAGATTTTGGAGCAGAATGCATTCATTTAAAATGTTTGCTTTTAGAAGAAGGTAATGGCAGTCAAACCTTGTCCCAATTAAACAAATATTTATATAACAAAAGCCTTCATGATATATATCCAAATCTGAATATTGCTTTAAAATTATTTTTATGTACTCCTGCGACAAACTGCTCAGCTGAAAGATCATTCTCGACACTTAGAAGGGTTAAAAATTATTTACGTTCGTCCCAGTCCCAACAGCTTTTAGTTCATCTTGCTGTACTTGCTATTGAAAATGATTTCACCGTAAAATTAGATTACGAAGATATTATTGACAAATTTGCTAACGAAAAGGCAACACGAAAACCTGTAATGAATCATTAATTTGACATGTAGATGTAATAATGTAAGTATTCATATATATATATATATATATATATATATATATATATATATATATATATATATATATATATATATATATATATATATTTATATACTCAAACTAGAGATATATATATATATATATATATATATATATATTATATATATATATACTCACTTTCTTAATCAAAGTTTCTATCGTTTACACTTTCATAACTATAAAAAGTTACTTTTATTAATAAAAAAAATTATATTATTTTATATATATATATATATATATATATATATATATATATATATATATATATATATATATATATATATATATATATATATATATATATATATATATATATATATATATATATATATATATATATATATATATATATATATATATATATATATATATATATATTTATATATTATTGTAGTATAGTAAACTATGTAACGGTTTTTATACGCCGCAAAGCCAAAGGCAAATAAATTCTGGGGTCACATGGTACGAAAATAGCGAAATTTATCATTTTGAAGGCAAGATTATATATATATATATATATATATATATATATATATATATATATATATATATATATATATATATATATATATATATATATATATATATATATATATATATATATATATATATATAGAGAGAGAGAGAGAGAGAGAGAGAGAGAGAGAGAGAGAGTTTTTATGCACTGATTATATTGCCTAAGAAAAACTCGGATCCCAAAAGTATAATTCATTTTTAATAAATATACTTACGAAATAATTATAACCCATTTCCACTTCAGTCTTTTTGAGTCTGACACCGAATTTTCTTTTCCAGCGAAACAACCAACCATCGGTGGCTTTGAAATCTTGGTGTCCGAACATTTTTGCAAACTCTTCAGCCTTTCCTTTTAACACTGCTCCAGTGATATATTCGCCTACTTGAATGGCTCTGGAGTACCATAAAATGAGGGGCTTGTCAACTTCTGGAGCTTTACTCTTCCTTTCCCGTTTCTGGGAGCCTCCCTGTTGTCCATCACTTAATTCCCATTTTTCTTGTAATTTGTCTTTTTGTTGAAGAACTCTCCCGATCGTCGATTTTGGCACTCCTGTGATTTGAGCCAGTTGGCGGTGGCTGGTATTTGCTGGCTGATTTTGAATTTCTTCAATTAACGCGATTTTCTCGGCAAGTGATAAGTCTTTTCTTGCCATTTTATTTATTTCCGTGAAAAAAAAAAATTAAAAGTATGTATATTGCAGCACGAGCTATAAACGTTAACACAATCTTAATCAATACAAGACTGAAGCACTGAGGGCGTCGAACCGAATTATGACGTCACACTAACGATGCGAGTGAGTGTCCCAAATAAGCGAAGCGGAATTTTTAAAACGCCCGTTTTCTATTGGCTCAATAATGACTCACTGACTAAAATAGGAAGTGACCCTATTTAGCGCATATATACTGATATATGATATATATATAATTATTTTAATATATATTTAATATTTATATAATATTATATTATATTTATATAATTATATATATATATATATATAGATATTATATATAGATATATATAATTAAGTTGTCAAATATATACATTTTCGAACAATTGTATAATATGCACACATAAATGTGGACAAGAGGAGCAGAAGGTTTTGTGAAAGAAACCTGGGTATAACAGAAATTAGTCTCGATACTTATTAAATTATTGAAATCTCGCCGAATCTATATACTTTTTTACGGCACTCACTAGGTCGGGTGGTCGTAGACAAATCGGCCGGTAGTCCGTTCCATTAATAAGGTCGTTAATAGCAAATTTTTTCTTTGTTGTGTTTTCAGTTTCTTCTCTTTGACTCTCTTCTACTTAATCTTGTCAATTATCCTCTTTGTGAACCTTTGATCCTTTTACGAGTTAATATATAATTTTTATTTTAATTTTTGGATTTATTTTAGTTTTCAATAGCAACATATCAATTTATTTTCCGTCATTATTTATTATTATCTTATCCATAACTATAATACGTATATATATTATTATTATCATATACTCATAGTCTATATTTATAGATTTATATATTATATATAGAAAATTTAGTATATACATATTGCATATAATAAGGGAGGATAAAGAAGCATTTTTGGGCTTAACTTCAATTTAAGACTGCCAAGTTACCTCTGTACCGGGCAGTGACCTCGTTGCAGCCTGGTAATGTCGTTTGCGAACTATTAATAGTGAAATTGATACCACAAATTTCAGTGTCATACCTCCCCTTGATAAAATAAAATTTAAAATTGAGTGAACCCATGGCATAGAATTTATTGATAATGAAATACAATAAAAAACAAAATGAATATCTTAGGTTTTTAAATTTTGCAAAAATGTTTTAGTTCTTAATTATATTTTAACTATAGTCCAAATAAATTCCTGTTATAACTTTTTTTTTCTTTTGGGAAAAAGGGTTAAAAGAATTTCCCTCCAAAAAAAGAGATGGGGGTGTTACATAGATATATAAAAAAAATGTGTTGAAAGATACCGCGAAATTTTGAGTGTCAGTGATGTTTTGTTCTTTCAATATTTTAATCATACGTTTTAACATAGAAGATCAAAAATTTATCTTTGCCTTATAAAATTATTATTATTAGAAATGGATTGTGACTGTGAAGCTCTTGCAAAATCTGACTTTAGCGTAAATTCGGCACATTCTTCTGAGCAACTCTGGGACAAGTTCCCGTCATATATATCGGTTATGAAATTTGTTTTGACCTCACACACTCATTTTTGTAACTGGGCAACTGGTTCTATCTTCTAAGCGCAATTTTAAAGTGACTTTGAACGAATGTATTCTCTGTTATTTCGAATGATCTTTCGCGATAGATCTGATCTTCATAATCTTCCGCGAATAGATCGATCTTATCATAATCTTCTGCGATATGATCAACATCGATTCAGTAAAAATTTTGCCAAAAAAGATTCTCTTTGTATATTTCCTTCATAATCTTCATCATCTATCCACGTACGACTCTCTAATCGTGCTAAAAGTAATTCCAGAGTGAGACGGCATAGGTTGAAAAATTCAGTCAATTTAGAATTCTTTCCTTCTCTTCATGTCGATCAAACACGGTATGTATAATCGTTTCCGAAGAACCTAGTGGTTATTCAGTCATTTTTAACAATCTCCAACCTCCTTTGCTTTGAAAATTCTTTATATTTACGTATATCTACCTTTTATCTTACTGATGAATTTTGTAAATATTTTATCCTTTTATATATAACAATATTTATCATCTTCTCAATTTCATTATCCACTCAATTATACTCAACCTCTCACTCACCCCTACTCCATCTCTTTCAAAGCATTCTGTTCTAACAATATTATTCTTTTTTTTTCTTCGTCATTATTATTTAAGATGTTGTGCAATTCAGATGTATATAGAGTTAGTATCATTAGTTTTTGGTTTGGGATAAACACAATTACCATTCGTTTATAATATTGTAAAAAACAAATATCGGTATAAATAGCAGTTTGTATATAGCTCATTCTTTATAAAAATTATATTTATATATTAATAGAGCTACATATCTATAAGCTACCGAATGGTAGTATTTCGAACTAACTCTGAGTATAGTCATGTTTTTTTTTTATCTCCCTATAACTTTATATATAATAGGTAATTAAATATATTATACTGATATATAATTCTATATATTATATATATTACATAAATTAATATATAATAAATAATAAATAATCGCCATGCAGTAAAATTATATCATGATAATAATAATTATATAATATATTATTAAATATATTTTATACGCCTTAAGGTTTATGTAGATTATATAATAATATATATATTATATTACTAATACTGTCACCTTTCTAGCATGTTTCAAGATGTCTCCTCTGCTGGAACATGAATTAAATTTAATATAATAATTATAATTATTATAATAATTATATATATAATATAATAATAATAATTATAATAAATTATAATAATATATATATAATTAAAATAATTAAGGTACGGCGGTTATTAATATTATTTATTATATATATATATATAATAACTATAGTATATATATATATTAATAATTAGTGGGAGTTTAATATATATATAATAATATAGAGAAAAAAATACATTTATATTACTTATTAAATTATTGAAAATATTTGATGAAGAAGTCAAACTTATGTCTTCTTAAAAGTTTTGTAGCATCACAGCGAAATTTCAGATTTTTTTTTGAAATAACTATATAATTATAATTTGTAAATAAAGAATGAGTTGAATGTCACTGTTCAAAGAAGGTTTCGTGTTAGGTTGGTTATGTAGGTTGGTTGTCGATTAGTTCATAATCTATAAATTTTTAAGGGTTTATATTAATTTATTAAAACACTCTAAGTGAATAGCTGAATATAAAATTAGTTTTTTCCTCTTTTCTATATCAAATTTTTAATAATCAAGTTTTTTTTTCTTCTTAAATTGCCTAATTAAATGAATACCACTATAGAAACTTGTAATTGTAGTTGTGGTGTGCCAATATTGATGTTCCTTTCCTCACTCGCTGATATTTTTGCTTTTGCTATTTTAGTTTTATTCAGGGTCATTTACACAATTTATTTCGCATTTATGTTAGCTTAGGACTATTTCGACCAAGCTCTATCGAGTGCGGGTGGAGTTGTGCATGTGTGGATTGTTGTGTTTAATAAATATATATTAGCGTGTTAACAGGGGAACTAGTCTCGATAACGGCCCCGCATGTGATTTCTTCCTGTGTTTTTGATTCTTATGTTCTCTATTATAATTACATTTCTAGTTTTATAGTGAATTTCTATTATAGGCCACTTTCTTTCTTTGTATTCCAGTGAGGAGAACAAGTCACCCTAATAAATCAAAATAATTATATAAACATATTACATAACTAACAATTATTCACTATATTATATTATATTAATTAAAATATCAGTATTAATATCAACCTAGCGTATATAACCTTATATATATAATATATATATATATATTAATATTGATAATATAAGTTTATATAATTTATGATACTATAAAGATATTATATATATATATGTGTGTGTTTGGTCTGTCTTGTTATACAATTTATTTATTTGTGTGTGTGTGTGAAGTTAGAGTGTACAAGAAAATAATATTTTATTAGATAAAAGTTTCATATAATATATGTTTAATAAAGTCAAGCATTGATTTTTTTTTTTTTTTTTTTTGGGATTTACTATGATTTCAGGAAATTTTGTATATTACTTTTATTTCTTTTTCCCCAGTGTGCTAGGCTGGCGCTCGCCGTCCTTAGTGAAATTTTTTCTGAATGCTTTGGCTTGTGATTGAATTTTAATTCACACTGTCAATCTTTCGTCGATGATCGCGGATCCTAACGGTATGGCTATTTAAGTTTTAAGTAATACGCGTATGGTAAAGAGAATTAAAATATTTCTTGTTTAATGTTTAAAGCTATTGTTCTGATTTTTAAGTCTGAAGATCATCATAAGAAGATGGCAGGAGTCGGAGTCTCTACGGATTTCCTCCCGCGGTGTGTTACGATCGATATGGAGATTGTGCGGTCTTTTGTTCTCCCATCTGCTTTCTATGTCCCGCCACATAAATGGGGAATTATAAAAAGAATACTAAAAGGCGCATTCGATCTCTCTCGTCATGAAATGCCAAAAAAAGAATAATAAAAAGATTTTTTTGGTTAACAAAGAAGTATTGATGTATGAAACTTTTAATCTAAAGTTGTTTGAAAAGTCTATAGATTTTCTTTCTTTTATATTATGCAACTTCACCATTATCCATATGATAATATATATATTATTATAATATAATAATAATAATTTAGTAATATATTATATTACTTATATATAATAATATTTTTTTTTATTATATATGTTTACTTTTTAAGTAATTCATTTTAGAGGAATAATTTTGGAATCTCTATCTATAGCTAAGAGTAATTATTAGTTAGTATCATTTATATATTATATTAACCTATTATTTAATATTAGGATCTGTAATACTTATGGAGGTGTGCATTGCCAGGTTATCACTTCGTTTATATCTGTGGATACCAAACTGGTTAACTCTTCTTAGTGTTTATCTAGAATATTTATGTAGCTCTGAAGAATAATATTTGTTATATAGATAATTGGCTTCTCTCATCAAAATTGCTCTATATATGTAAA
Source organism: Trachelipus rathkii (assembly GCA_015478945.1). Classification (NCBI taxonomy): domain Eukaryota; kingdom Metazoa; phylum Arthropoda; class Malacostraca; order Isopoda; family Trachelipodidae; genus Trachelipus; species Trachelipus rathkii. The sequence goes on along the minus strand of JABUQX010134583.1, from coordinate 8,013 downwards.
TCAAATGTCGTACCACTTTGGATTTTTATTTTATTTATTTATTATAATTGTTAATATTTTTCTCTGGCTTTTATACATTTCATCCTCAGAATTGACAAATCAACTCTTCGAAACCCTAAAAACTTTTATTCGTAGAAAATGCAACAATCTTACTGGTTCCTCTATCTCGCAATCTTTCTGAGATTTTGCAATCATAAAATGTCTCGTCCAACGATGCTTCTTCCTCTCTCCCTTCTCTTGTATATCTGTCGATGATACAGCTTGTCTTAACTCTGCTAAAGCTGACACTGTGTTGCTCAAACTTTTCCCTCTAATTCCACTCTTGACTGTTCCAGAGCTATTCCTCCTTTCCGCCTCCTTTCAACATTTAAATGTTATTCCTTTACTCTCTGAGCTTAACACTATGAAGTCGGAGAGTGCTGAAGTTATCCCTGCAGTGGTTCTCAAAACTTGTTTTTCTGAGTTTGCGCCATGCCTTGGTAAACTGTTTGCTAACTCCCTATCAACTTCAAT
>JABUQX010134583.1:0-2500 GCA_015478945.1 Trachelipus rathkii | reverse complement strand
ATATATATATATATGTATATAATATATATATATATAACAACAACAACAACAATATATATATATACCATAATATATATATATATATATATATATATATACTATATACTCTAAGAGAAACAAATCATATCTCAGAAACTACAGCGACTAACCGGAAGGATGCATTTAATGGATAGCAATGCTAAATTTGCTGCGGAGCATTGTAAAAAATATGTTAAAAAAAAAAAATAAATAAATAAAAAAAATTATATCTCAAAAACTACAATAGCTACAAAAAAAATAATTTTGGAAACCTAGTAAAATTTTAGTTAGGAAAATGTAAAAAAAAAAAAAAAAAAAATTATTGTTAATAATTATAGTAATATGATTAGAAAGCCTATTTAGAGACCTTTATTGGTTACTCGTTAAATAAATAGACTTTCTATTAAATTTTCTTTTTTAACTAAGGAATACCCCAAGGGTATACCGCACCGATGGCAGGAGTCAGGGTCTCTCTCTGACCTTCGAGACTACGAAGATTGGGACTAATTCCCCCTCCGGGAGGTCTCCGTTATTTAGATAATCATGGGGTTCCTCCGCCCCCTCGCTGGTATCGACAATCCCTGTTCCGTCGAAGCAAACCCCCTACATTGCCGTGAATAATACCTTCACCAATAATATATATATATATATATATATATATATATATATATATATATATATATATATATATATATATAAAAATAATATATATATAGAATATAACATATATATATGCTATATATATATATATATATATATTAACTTGTCGAAGAGTTCAGATGTAACTAAAAAACTATAACATCTACAGGAAAATAAATAACGTTTTTGATTTCAGCAAGCAATTTCATCGAAGAGCTTAAAAAATAAAATTATTTTATTCAATATTTATTAATAACACCTTAAATATTAGTAAAATCTTACACCTGGCAGTGTACGCTCTGATTGACCTTGAAACCTGCATTAGTTCTCGAGAGCAAAAGGTGCCAAATACCATTTTATTTTACGCTTTGGAGAAAATGTTATTTTTTCTTTTTATATCCTTTTTAGGGGTTCGAGCAGACGGAGGGACAGAGGACCCCGTCGTCCCTGATAGGCCGAAACCCGACTCTATCCATCGTTCTTGTTTACCCTTGGGTATTCTTTAGTTTTAAAAAAAAATTCAACATTTGGCACCTTTGCGTGCTCACTCGGAGTAAGCGAGCATCTTCGAATTCTCAAAAAACTGTAATTTTTCAACATTTTTAACAATTTTAATTTTTTAAAAAGCGTTATTTTTTTTATTAATTTCTAGGGTAAATGTCTCCCTGATTAATAAAATAATCATTATTTCAAGTCATAGCTGTATAGTTTCTAGTTACATACTGGACACTCTTCGGGATGCTGACCTATATATACATTCCCAGCACCCCCCCAAAAAAAATAGCCAATTTTTATGTTTAATTGTTTTTTTTTTGTTTTTATAAAAATTTTACAAAGCAACAGTGTATTTCTGTTTCCTGTAGCTTTGGTAGTTTCATTTTTTTTTTTTTTTTACAGTTTCCTCAGGTAAAATTTTGCCAGGATTCCAACAATGTATTCCTTTTTCCTGTAGCTGTTATAATTTTTTAGTTATAGTGTCACCTAATCTGGAGACTGGCCTATATATATATATATATATATATATATATATATATATATATATATATATATATATATATACTCTCTCTCTCTCTCTCTCTCTCTCTCTCTCTCTCTATCTATTTATATATGGCCTTTATGTATATTTAAAAGGAGCTTCGTTCGTATGTACGTATAGCTGAAATGAATGCGTGACGTCATACTGTGACGTGGGTTTGCGTAAGTGCTTTATATTCTGTCGTCACACTGCGTATATTACAGAATATGCGGGATATATATATATATATATATATATATATATATATATATATATATATATATATATATATATATATATATATATATATATATATATATATATATATATATATATATATATATATATATATATTTGTATGTGCATATTGTTTGAAAATCTGGCAATATATGGGAATATATATATGAAACTAACAACCTGACAGACAAGGGAATAGACTATGCCAAATAATATTTTTTTCATTTTTAAGTTATCTTGTTTAAGTGTACATGTCTTTTGAAGACTAATAATTATAATGTATATTTTAATGATTAAAGTGCTTTTTTGGCTTTTTTTGCAATCTAACAATTTAAGCTTGGAACAAAAAAGTTTTATACAATCTGCTATTTCATGTGATGGTTTACTAAACAACGAGAGAAATTTAACTTTTATTGTAGGTGATGGAAATCATATTTTTCGCAGAAAAAAATTTATCGCTTCCTGATAGAAGAGATGAATGATTTTAAATTTTTTAAGAAGCCCTGCAAAAATTTCAAACTTATTGAGGTAATATTTAAAATATATATATATATATATATATATATATATATATATGCATATATATATTTA
>JABUQX010134582.1:17500-19591 GCA_015478945.1 Trachelipus rathkii | reverse complement strand
ATATATAGATATATATATATATATATATATATACTATATACTCAACGGTTAGGAGGGGCCTGAATTAATAAAAACTGCAAATATATCAAAGTTCTTAATAAATTTCACAAGTAATAAAATAGTCTTCTATTAATGTGAAAATTTATTTGGACTTTGAAATATATTTGCAGTTTATTATTAATTCAGGCCTCCTAACTGATATCTTACTAACTTAGCGTTATTGCTTTGAAATTTCTACTATATATAATATGATATATATAAGTATAATATATATATATATATATATATATATATATATTATAGTATATATAAAATCTTATATATATATATATATATATTATTATTATATATATATTATTACTGAACCTCTATCCCATAAACTGGTGGGTTCATTAACTACCACTGTAGGTCCATGATTAGGAGAAATAGAATCAAAACCATGGCCATGGGTGATTTAGGGGGTCTGAAGTCTCACGAAATTATTTAAACTTTCAAAATTTTTAGATGAATTGAGCCTCTTAATTTTAATTTATAAGAATAGTATAAAGAATAAAATTGAAGCAAATGAAGAGTATTTATTAATAGATATGAGAAAAACATATTTGTAGCCTGTGATGATTTTTAGGTTTAGTGTCTGCTGAAAGCAGAAAAGGAGAATCTTTAGCAGAGGTAATTCTGCGAGGGTTGAAATGAACAGTGACTTTGTTTGGACAACTAGGATGATGGTGAAGCAGCAGTGAAGAAAGTTTCGGAGGTGTTTAAATTGTCGCAATATATATTGGGATTGTGTGTATATTTCCCGCTCAAATTCACATTGAGTACAACACATTAGAAATTATTGGCACATGGAATGCCACTTGGCACTATTTTAGGTCACCAAGGAGGGCAACTACTGTATTTTAATATCAAATTTTTTCCACAAACACTTAATAGACAAAACTGATGGATGAATATATGAAACAAGGTGGGTGGAAGTTAAAATGAATTGTTACGATTTAGAAAGTTTTTAAAGCATTTCTTGAGGCCTTAAAGGAGCTTGAGATGAATCAAGATATTGAATCTTCTTTAAAAACCTCAAATCTTATGAAATGTGTAATTACAAGTGAATTTGCTATAAGTTTAATTATGATTTCAACCTTATTTGCCTTCACGTTTTCATTAAATATTTTATTACAGTCGTTACCATTGGTGACGTCAACTCCTCTTAATCATATTGAAAATATGATTCATTGCTTTAAAAGATTTTCACGCAATTTGGTATATTGCAACAGATCTACTTTCTATTAGTTAATTAATGGAGAAATGAGAATGTCTCGTGTCAGAATCATTAATAAATGAATAGAAAGGAAGAAATTCCAATCCGTTTTCTTTATCATTTTTCAATCTAATTAGAGTGCGATTCAATCGCTATCTATTAAAAATTTAACAAATTTGGATCTATACGAATTCTGGCATCCATCTTGCTCGCATCGTGCACTCCACAAATATATCTTTCTACTTTGAAAAGTCTCAAAACAAATTTTTCAATTATACAGGGGTGGAAAGACTAACAGAACTGACTTTAATGAATGTTTATCATAGCTAGCACAATGTAAATGGAGGAAATTATTAATCATTTTGCTTTTAAGAGAGCAAGAGGAAGAATTTTTTAATATAGAATATATATAAAATAGCTTCTTTTTGGATTTTGAAATTGTTATCAATCGGATAATTTTAGTCACATGCATTCAAGTATAGATATATAGTATAAGTATATATATATATATATATTTATATATCTATATATATATTAGTTTATATATATATTTATATATAATATACGTAGTCTAAACTATATATATTATATATAAATATATATATAGATATATATATATATATATATATATATATTATATATATAATAGTATATATAATTCTTAAACCCAATACCCCGAATTTATTTTTTGCTACTGCCCTGAATTGAATTATTTGTATTTTCCTAACCAAGTGGATTAGAGTGCACAGATTATCTAGGCTTGACAGCAAGCCCTGCTCGCTCAGCACATTTGGAATTAAGCTAGTCGGTATAAGCTTGGTTTTCGATCCAAATAA
>JABUQX010134582.1:0-15000 GCA_015478945.1 Trachelipus rathkii | reverse complement strand
GGTTCCTCGCTTTGTTTGGCGATGCTCTTCACTGAGCTCGGGCCGCTAAAGAGTTAAACAGCTGATGCGGTGTTCCAACCCGATACATCCTTTAATATTACTATATATATAATAATATATATATATATATATATATATGTATATTACAAATTTTTACTATATATTAACTTATATGTTTATAATATAAAATATATATATATATATAGATGTAGTGATGGGTGCTCCGGACCAAGGCAGCCTTTTCGATATGAAGGAATAGAGTTATAGGTCTGAAACTGGAATAATAATCTATGTATGGAGTTAAAGGACGAATCCGTTAATTTCAAGTCGGTGGGATGTATATAGAGGGGGTCACCCCCGAGGGTGGACGCCGATATTTGGTTTACGCTCTTTTTTGCGGTATCTGAGAGATCAAGATTAGGCCTAAATAGCATTAGGTTCGAGCGTGATGACGTAATCTCGTCGCAGACGAGATTACGTCAGTGCGCGAGAGCGCGCTCACATACACACAATGTCTATTATTATTATTATTATTATTATTATTATTATTATTATTATTATTATTATTATTATTATTATTATTATTATTATTATTATTATTATTATTATTATTGATTATTATTATTATTATTATTATTATTTTTATTATTATTATTATTAGCTTCTGTAGTTGATTAGGTTCGAGACGTGATGACGTATCTCGTCGCAGCGAGCTTACGTCACGTGAAACGAGACGCCGCGCCCCCACCTTAAACATTTATTTATTATTATTATTATTATTTATATTTATTATTATTATTATTATATATATTATTATTATTTTATTATTATTTTATTATTATTATTATTATTACTTCTGAGTTGTTTTAAAACCCCTTCATCCAACATCTAATTTATTTCCTCTGTCAGCGTCACCATTGGTGTTACCTTCTGTACCTCTGCTTCGTTAGGGCCTTGCTTTGAACCCGAGTTCAATTTTCCAAACCGATTCAGCACGCGACACCACCCGCATTCATTCCCTTTGTTTCGTGTCTTTAGCGTTGCTTCTGCAGCAGCCGCATCAGCAGCAGCAGCTCCGGTTCCGGATAATAAACCCACTTCCGAGGCAACCTTTTTCGATATGAAGGAATAGAGATATTTGCTTCAAACTTAGAATATAAGGTATGTATGTGATAAACTGATCACAGGCGAGTTTTAGTGACCGTAGGTCACCCCTAAGGGGGTGCTGCCCCGAGAGCTTATCCGCTACGCCCTTGTTACGGCTTGTGGGATGAATGAAGATTAGGCTTATGTGGACGATTGACAGACCGAAGGTCTGTCAATCCGACAAACAGATAAACCGAAGGTTTGTCTGTGTTTTTCTGTCATTGATTTGTATTTTTCATGTTATTTATTATTTAGTATTTATTATTATTAATATTATTATTATTATTTATATTATTATTATTATTATTATTATTATTATATGATTATATTATTAGTTATTATATTATTATTATTACTTATCCTTTTTATTACTTCGAAGAAATTGTGATCACGAAGTGACACAATTTCGAGGTGTCTTGTTGCTCCGACTCCGACTCCGACTCCGGCTCCAGCTCCGACTCCGGCTCCGGTAGCGGTTCCGACTCAGGCCTCGATTCTTACTCCAACACCGCTTCAGCTTGAGCGACCGAGTCTGTATGTTTATTATTATTATTATTATTATTATTATTATTATTATTTATTATATTATTATTATTATTATATTATTATTATTATTATTTTTATTATTATTATTTATTATTATTATTATTATTATATTATTTATTAATTATTATTATTTTATTATTATTATTATTATTATTATTATATTATTATTTTATTATTATTATTATATTATTATTATTATTATTATTTATTATTATTATTATTATTATTATTTTATATTATATATATATATTTTATTATTATTATTATTTATTATTATTTACGACGAGAATTTCTTACAAGATCTCAAAGAAGACTACGACGGCGACGACGAAGAAGACGAGAGAAGATATTCCAATGCGAGAAAGAGATCAGATAACGATGACAATCGTTTCTCGAGGGCATTCATTTCAAGGTCGAATTACGCAATCTTTTGTTATTCATTTTGAACAGTCTATAGAGGATTCAATTCGAGTATAAGCCGATATTCCATTTATTGATTTCATTTATTATTATCTATTAGTATTATTATTATTATATTATTATTATATCATTATCTATTTTTATATATTATTATTATTATTATTATTATTATTATTATTTATTATTATTATTTTTATATTATTATTATTTCAGTAGTAGTATATCAGTAATAGTAGTAGTAGTATACAGTAGTAGTAGAGGTAGTAGGTAGTAGTTGAGTAGTAGTACGATAGAGTTAATCGATATGGTTAAAAATTTCGAGGGGAATTACGATGATGACATATCCTTGTTGTATACGACGTTACAACACCCCGGGGTCCGAAGGGGACCCCACCCCATTAAAAAATCGACAGGTCGAAATGGTTGAATTTGGTAAGAGGTTTCAGAGTTGAGTTTCTAGAAAGACTTGGTATCGGAATCTGAGGATATTGCTCGCGGCACCGTGCTGGAGCCACTGCGGTGCGAGTTATTAAACATTCGTATAACAAAAATGTTGGTTCCTGTTAAGGGTTATCGGGGTCGTAGAGTTCGAATTATGATGGTTATAAGTCCGTGTAGGTGTCTAGGACCCCCTTAGGGGGGTCCGACTGAAAACAAAGAGCACAGAGTCCAAAACAGAGGTCGAAGGAGGACATGAAGAAGGATGAAACATGAATAAGGAGGAAGAATGAAGAGGAGTCTGCTAGAAGGAGTTTAGGGAGTTGGACAGCTGCACCGGTCCTGGCTCCGGTGCGGTGCCGAGTTATTAAATATTTTTTGTAATAAAAATTTGGTGTCCTTATATATGTTATTAGGTCTGTAGATTTCAAAAATGGTTCAGAACCCATATAAGAAATAAATTAAAAAATAAAAAATAAATAAATAAATAAATAAATAAATAAATTCTCTTATTTCTGATTATGTTTATAACTTACAATTTACGTTTTTACCCCTTAATCAGTAAATCACTAAATCAACCCCCATCCAGCCAGCATCCGCTACCCTCATATCCATCCGTGATCTATGATCAGACTATCTGATTCAAGTAACATTTCGAGTATCATTTTGGATAATAAACATAACATAAAAATCAAGGTTCTTTATAAAAGATCAATCAAATATGTTGACGTAACAAAGTGTTCACATTAAATAATGCTTACTTAGCATCATCTGACCTATGAATATAATGTACAACGACAAACCTTAACACATCTTCAACGTACACACGAATAAACTGTTAACATTAACAAAGGACCACACTTAACAACAGTAAATTAATAACATAACATCCAAAAACGTACTTATTCACACTTGGACAAGGCATGTCTACTAACATAACAATGTTACAATCTTTAATTTTACATTAACATGGTAAGATTTAACAAAAATTCACCATAACCCTGTGTAATTATCATACAGACCAATGAAAGTATGCTAACAAAGTTTTCCCATTAATAAAGCCCATGTAACTAGCCCGGAACTAAGATATTTAATTATGACGACAAGGTCCTGACACATCTTTAAAAAGAATAAACTGCTAACATTACAAAGTTGTCAAAACTTATCAACAGTAAAAGTAACTAACAAGACATACAAAACATAATCCATTCGTACTTTATCAAACATATCACCAACACGACAATGTTAATTTTACATTAACATAGTAATATTTAACAAAAAATTCAGCATAACCTTACCTAACTAGCATAATACCTATGGGTAAAGACAAACAAAGTAAAGTTTTTATTCTCTGTAAAGCTTAAACTATGAACATGACATACTTAACACACAACGGCTACACGAATAAACAGCCAGCCCCAACATCTTAAACAACAAAGCGTACATAAGGGGGCAGTAAAACATGTTTTCAGGTGTATAACATATAATTTCCAATAAAAAGAACATTAAATAAATAAATACATTCATACATATAAGTTTTTATTTTAAATTATTAACTCCATCTAATCAAGTGGACATAGGATTCTGTATAAATTAAGCAAGTTCTATATGTTTCTCCAGAGATTTCAACACCATTTCAAAGGGATGTAAGCATAAATACAACTTGCTGCACTAACCATTATTTCTGCATATTTCGGTTTCAACAGCCACTCACTCGCTTCCCGCCAGAGAGATGTAAAACCGTATCCTGGCTTGATAGTTATTAAGGCCATTTTGTATACTGCTATACGGCGAATCCACATGTTTCGCGTGTCAAATATCGTAGATTACACCATGAGCTATAATGACTTAAGTCCTCGAGTATGGCAACAACTTTAAGATGAGACTTTAAGTCGTTTTTTTCATGTTAAACAAAGCTGTTATATTTGCAGATGTCTGAACAGTGAAAACCTATACACGTACGCATGAACGTGACAGCATCATTTAGGTGTTCCAGATAGTTGCGTACATCCATACTTTTAACATTATCAGATCATAAGCAACATCTATTCTATTATAAGCCGCTCAAGCTTCACCTCTGATTTCATCAAGAGACGATGTCACAGATGACACATACTCCCTTTATTCCAAGCTTCGCGAGTCTGTCGATAATCCTGTGAGGAATTCTTTCAACTGATATGAGTAAACTGTGATATTATCTGTTCAACCTTCACTTGGACAACGCCATGAGCGTTGTAAAATATATTTGCGCGTCTCCACTCGTTTTTAGCGAAAAGACATGTACACTGCTAACAGACCATCCCGTGTGGTAGTATCAAAGAGATCTCAGACATCAACAGATAGGCTAACTCCGTCCTCGATACGGGAGTCGAATAGAACGAGAGAGTCCTCAGTACTCAGCTACAGCGAACCTAGATCCCGTAGTTACTTACTGACGACAATTTCGTATGTATTAAACAGGTCAAAAGGTAAATGAGATTCGTTTCTTTCAACCCAATCAGAAGAAAGTAAACAAGAATTACGACGTACGAATGAACCTATCAGTTTCAAAAGGGGTACCGTCTATAATCTCGCGACGCATCGTAAGTTCTCCTGACACATCTCTGCGCTATTGTTAATCTAGCTTCGATTTGTCCTAGTGTGCGCAGTTTTGCTTGTTGTATGCCGTTGTTAGCTTGTTGTGCAGTACACCTCGGTAAAGGTTCCTCGCTGATTAGATTTCAACTTCATCGATTTATCCACAACAGATTACTCATAATATGCATACTGATCAACGACAACTATCTCTAGCACGTAATAGGTTTCACATCAATAAAGCTAACATGATGTAACTTGGAACTAAGAAATAATGTACAACGACAAACCTGACACACTTTAAGTACGAATAAACTGTTTTCATTAACAAAAGTTCCATACTTGCCAATAGTAAGTAACATCACATGCAAAACGTAACCTATTCAACTTTTTTCAAGCAAATGTCTCTCACATATCAATGCTAATTTTATTTTTAAGCTTATCTCTTTTTAGAAAATACACCCCCCTTTTCAGAAAATTTCAACATGAAAATGAAAATGATTTTATGCTTTAACCATTGGCATAAAGTGATGCAATACTAATTATATTTTACTAAACAAACTGGATAGGTCTTGGGCAACGAGATCACTACAGAGGTGATTTGGCAGGCACTGTATAGATTAGAGAGCTGAGTCTAATATATAAAGCAGTGAGCTACTCGTGGGTTATTCTTAATCAAGAGCTCCACGATCACATTTTTAGACACATTTCGCTGATCTGTTTGTATCATTATCCGAGTTTTTTTTTTTTTTTTTTTTTTTCAAATTCATACTATTCAGCTAAATAAGATTTTTTTGCCTTATAATTTAATTATATTCTCATTTAAAAAAAAATTTATTCCAGGCTAGCTTTTCGAGAATGAATCCCCCAGATAAGAAGAGAAAGACCACTATAACAGACATAACACATATCTCTGTAGAGAAACTTAAAAAGTCAACCGAAGGCATTACATATGAAGTAGGTTATGTGATGAAAACTTTTCCATGGGACTGAGAGATCTTTGAATTCATCAATGAGCTTCGTTAACAACCAATTTTCGTAATGATGAGCTTGAAGCATCATTCGAAATGGTTGTTAATGAAGTCATTGATGCTATATTACAAGACTTAGACTATGATAGGATTCGTATGAGGGTTGGAATCAATTTCACTTTTGGCGATGATCAGTCACCTGACCGGAATATACATGTAAACATCAGTATACAGGATTAATTAGAACAAGTATAGGCGGTGAAAGAGACGACGGAGACGCTTGAGGGTCATTTCATCCGGTGACAAGGAACCTTTACCAAATTCAAAGTAGTAGCTACCGTGTTCATGATAGCTAAAGGAAAAGGTTGCCTTGTCACCGGACTGAATTCCCACTTTTCACGCATATCAGCAACAGGTAAAGCCGGATTAACTAACAAAATCCCTTAACAAAGTGACCAATCTTCAAAGATACCAACATCGTTTGAACTATGAATTGACACGATCTTCATCAAAGTGTCACTCCGTCTCTCGCCGTATAACATCAATTGACCTATGAATAATCGTAGACTTTAGCCAAAATTCTAGGGCAAACCTAACATTACTCAACAAAAACTTAACCTAGGCTCACGTTTCTAACACATCATTCGTCAGTTAACACAGTAATATCTTACAACAAAACTCATGTTCATTTCTCTAACAACATCAGTGTCATATTTTCCATTGTCATAGATAATATTTAACATAAACGTACCTTAACTTAGAATAAACAGTTTCATTAACCAAGGTATCTAAAGCAACACTTACCGTTCCAACAGAAAACAGGGGGATGCGCCCTTGAAAGGGTGTGAATTTTGAGGGAGGGATCACCCCGATATATATACATATATAGCCTATATATATAAAGGGCTGAGGCCTTTACCCCTCCTTCGGGGGGTAAAGCCCGCTTACACCCCCTTTCGGGGTGAATCCCCCCAAGGGGATTCACACCCTTTCAATGGGCGCATCCCCCTGGGTTTTCTGTTGGAAGGTAATGTGTTGCTTTAGATACTCTTGGTTAATGAAAACTGTTTATTCGTAAGTTAGGTACGTTATGTTAAATATTACTATGACAATGTGAAAATAACACTGATTTGTTAGAGAAATGATGAGTTTTTGTAAGATATTACTGTGTTAACTGACGATGATGTGTTAGAAACGTGAGCCTAGGTTAAGTTTTTGTTGAGTAATGTTAGGTTTGCCCTAGAATTTTGGCTAAAGTCTACGATTATTCATAGGTCAAATGATGTTATACTCGAAACGAGTGACACTTTGATGAAGATAGTGTCAATTCTTAGTTCAAGATGTTGGTATCTTTGATAGATTGGTCACTTTGTTAAGGGATTTTGTTAGATAATACGGCTTTACCTGTTGCTGATATGCGTGAAAAGTGGGAATTCAGTCCGGTGACAAGGCAACCTTTTCCTTTAGCTATCATGAACACGGTAGCTACTACTTTGAATTTGGTTAAAGGTTTGCCTGTCACCGGGACTGAAATGACCCTTCAAGCGTCTCGTCCGTCTCTTATCACCGCCTATATTGTCTAATATATTCCCGTAACTAGATGTTTACATTAGTATTTCCGGTCAGGTGACTGGGAATTCATTCGCCAAAGCGAAATGGGATATCCAACCCGCATACGATCCTATCATAGTTAAGTCTTTAACTATAGCATCAATGACTTCATTAACAACCATTTCGAATGATGCTTCAAGATCATCATTCGAAATGGTTGTTAACGAAGTCATTGATGATTCAAGATCTCTCAGTCCATGGAAGAAGTTTTCATCAATAACCTTTATTTCATATGTATGCCTTTCCATTGACTTTTTAAGTTTCTCTACAGAGATATGTGTTATGTCTGTTATAGTGGTCTTTCTCTTCTTATCTGGGGGGATTCATTCTCGAAGGACTAGCCTGGAATGAACCAAGTTAACTGATAAGAATATCATTAAATATAAAAAAAAAAATCTTACTTAGCTGAATAAGTATTATTTGAAAAAAAAAAAAGAAACAAACTCCGGATGAATGATTACAAACAGAGATCTAGCGAAATGTGTCTTAAAATGTTGATCGTGAGAGCTCTTGATTAAGAGTACCTCCATACGAGTAGCTCACGTGATTGTATATTCACTCAGCTTGCTCCTAATTATACAGTGCGCCAAATCACCTCCTGGCTGATCGCATCTGCCTGCCCCAGACTAAGCCAGTATGTTACATCAAACAATGCCTCATAAACTATAGCTCGATCACTTTATTGCAAATGTGTTAAAGCAGAAAGAATCATTTTCTCACTCGTTTCATTGTTTGACACATTTTCCTGAAGAGGGGGGTAGTTCTAAAACGAGATAGCTAAAAATAAAATTAGCATGGATAGTTAGAGACATGTCTTGAAATAAGTGTGAAATAGGTTACGTTTTGCAAATCGTACAGTGCTGAGTGATAACGTTACTCTCGCCTCGGCGCAGTATTAGAACTCTTGTTTAATGATTACATCTTTATTCAGACTCTAACTGGATCAGCCGCGTGTGTCAGGTTCTGTCGCTTGCTACATTATCTTCTTAGTTCATGTTACATCCCAATTGGCCAACACGGTCCCTGAAATGTTAGCGCTTTCATTGATGTTGGAAAACTTAACGCTAGAGAACTTTATGAGTTCGGGTTGCATCAGCGTATGTGATAATTAATCAATGTGGTGATAAAAGAAGGTTGAAATTATGTAACACAGGACCGTACCTCTACAAACGAACTACACACTCTCCGCGGATATAATCAACCAAACAGCCCGACAACAACACAACAACAACAACAGTTTCGACACCTAACGAGAAAATATACCCTTTTGAACTGATATGTCATTCGTACGTCGTATCTATTGTCTTACTTTCTTCTATTGGTGAAAGAAAGGAATCTCTATTACTTTAGACCTGTTTATAACTCAACGAACTTTCGTCAGTAAGACATTTGTTCGCTGTGCTGAGTATGATGACCTCTCGTGTCTGCTGTTCCTACGGACGTCCTCTGTTACGCAGGTCTCGTTGTAATACCCACGATGTTGTCATTTACCATTTTCGTTAAAACGAAGGGAGAAGCCAACTATCATTACCTGTGTCAGATTGGATCAGGTACAGCAGTTAACTATACCTTTACACTCCCATATCAGTTGAAGGATTCCTACAAGATGATCGACAGCCTCGCAACGCTTGGCTAAAGGCCTGGTCACTGTGTCATCCTGTGACATCGTCTCTTGATGAAATCCGAGGTGACAGCTTGAGCGGGCTATAATAGAATAGATGTTGCCTTCACTGCATCTGATAATGTTTAAAAGTATTGATGTACGCCACTATATTGGAAACCTAATGATGCTGTCACATTCATGCGCACGTGTATAGGTTTCACTGTTCAGACATCTGCAAATATAACAGCTTTGTTTAACATGAAAAAACGACTTAAATCTCGATCTTAAGTGTCTGTTGCCCCCATACCTCGCGAGGGACTTACTTTCTATATAGCTCCATGCGTGTAATCTACGATATTACAGCAAAACCAATGTGGATTCCCGCTTATAATGCAGTATACGAAATGCCTTTAATAACTATCAGGCCAGGGATACGTTTACTTCTCTTCTAGCGGGAAGCGAAGGTGCCTTGTGAAGGCCGAATTATGCAGAAAAATGGTTGAGTTGCAGCAGTTGTATTTATAGCTCTACATCCGTTTCGGATTGGTGTTGAATCTCTGCGAGACAACATATAGAACTTGCTCCAACTTTATACGAATTTCCCTAATGTCACCTTTAGATGGAATTAATATATTTAAAAATAAAAACTTATATGTATGAATGTATTATTATTTAATGTGTCTTTATTGGAAATTTATATGTGTATTTACACCTGGAAAACATGTTTACTGTCCCCTTATGTAGCTTCTGTTGTTTAAGCATGTTGGGGCTGGCTGTTATATTCGATGTAGCCGTTGTGTGTTAAGTATGTTACGTTCATAGTTTAGCTTTACAGAGAATAACTTTACTTTGTTTGTCTTTACCCATTAGTTATTATGCTGGTTAGGGTAAGGTTATGACAATTTTTTGTTAAATATTACTATGTTAATGTAAAATTAAATTTTATATGTTAGAGATATGTTTGATAAAGTACGAATGGGTTATGTTTTGTATGTCTTGGTTAGTTACTTTTATGTTGAATAAGTTTGAACCATTGTATACTGTTGCAGTATATTCTCTGTTTAAGAGTGTCAGGCTTGTCGTCAATATATTATATTCTTAGTTTCCGGGCTAGTTACATGGGCTTTATTAATGAAAAAAACTTTGTTACGTTAGCATACTTTCGTTGGTTCTCGTATGATATTACACAGGTTATGAGTGAATTTTTGTTTAAATATACCATGTTATTGTTAAAATTAACAATTATGTAGAGACATGCTTGGTCAAGTGTGAATAAGTTACGTTTTTGGATTTTATGTTAGTTACTTTACTGTTGTTAAGTGCTGGAGTTTGTTAATGTTAATAGGGTTATATTCAGTGTCATGTTGTAAGTTTTGTTAGGTTTGTCGTTGGGGTTATATTCCATAGTTGCAGAATGATGCTAGTAAGCCATTATTAATGGAAAACTATGTTCGTCAAACATATATTGATTTGATCTTTGTATAAAGAACATTATTTGTATGTTATGTTTATAAAAATCGGATACTTCGAAATGATACTCGAAATATGACAGGAATCAATAGATCAATAGATCAAGGAATGGTAGGAGAGGGTGACCGGATGCTGGCTGGATGGGGGTTTGATTTAGTTAACTGATTTAGGATATGTAAAAAACGTAAATTTGTAAGTTATAAACCTTAAAAAGAATAAGAAATTTTATTTATTTATTTATTTATTTTTTTATTTTTCTACATTTTATTATTTCTTAATGGTTCTGAAACCATTATTTTTTTGAAATCTACAGATCCAATACTTATAAGGACACCCAATATTGTATCATTACAAAAATATTTAATAACTCGGCACCGCACCGCACCGGAGCCAACAACGGTGCAGCTGTCAACTCCTACTCCTTCTTCCTCATTCTTCCTTCTTCATTCCTTCCCTCCTTATCATCTTTCTCCTTCTTCATTCCTCCTTCGACCTCTGTTTTTGCACTCTGTGCTCTTTATTTTCAGTTCGGACCCCCCCCCCCTATGGGGGGTCCTAGACACCCTAAACGGACTTATAACCATCATATCTCGAACTCTACGACCTCCGCCCTCCCACCCTTAATAGGACAAACATCTGCTTATACGAATGTTTAATAACCGGCACCGAGTGTCCAGCCCCGGTGCCGGAGCAACTCCTCAAGCTTCTATCACAGTCATTTCTAGAAACTCAACTTCCTAAATCCTCCATCACAAATTCTCAACCATTTAAGCACTTCCGCATTTTTCTCCAAGGGGGTGGGGTCCCCTTCGGGAGACCCACGGGGACGTAACCTCGTCTATACAACAAGGGACCCTATGTCATCATCTCTAACCCCCCTCCAAATTTTAAGCCGATACGATAACTCTAGCTACTACTACTACTACTACTACTACTACTACTACTACTACTACTACTACATTACTACTACTACTTACTACCTACTGATATAATAATAATAATAATAATAATAATAAATATATAATAATAATAATAATAATAATAATAATAATAATAATAATAATAATAATAATAATAATAATAATAATAATAATAATAATAATAATAATAATAATAATAATAATAATCATAATTAATAATAATAATACAAAACCCAAATGGCTTAACCGAGGATTGAATCCTCCTATAGATGTTCAAAATGAATAACAAAAGATTGCGTAATTCAACCTTGAAATGAATGCCCTCGAGAAACGTTTTGACTTCTTCTTCTTCTTCTTCTTCTTCTTCTTCTTCTTCTTCTTCTTCTTCTTCTTCTTCTTCTTCTTCTTCTTATTAAATACTAATAAATAATAATATAATAATAATAATAATAATAATAATAATAATAATAATAATAATAATAATAATATAATAATGATATAATAATAATTTACTAATAATAATGCACATATTCGCATAAAAAAAATAATTATTATAATAATAATAATAAATAATAATAATAATAATAATAATAATAATAATAATAATAATAATAATTGGATAAGAATTATTATAATAATAATAATAATAATATAATCATATTAATAAATAATAATAATAATATATTATACTAAGTAAATATATTGAATAAATAATATAATAATAATAATAAAATAATATAATAATAATAATAATAATTAATAATAATAATAATAATAATAATAACATAATAATATAATATATAAGCATACAGACTCGGTCGCTTCAGCCTGAAGCGGTGTGGAGTAGAACGAGGCCTGAGCGAAGCCGGCTACCGGGAGCCGGAGTCGGACTGGAGCAAAAGGAGTCGGGAGTCGGAGTCGGAGCACAGACACCTCGGAAAATTGTGATCACGCTCGTATTCACAATTTCTTCGAAGTAAATATACTAATGAATAATAATAATTAATAATATAATAATAATAATAATAATAATACATTAATAATTACATAATAATAATAATCAATAATAATAATAATATCAAATATTAATATAATAATAATAATCTAAATAATAATACAATACTAACATAAATAATAACATGAACAAAGAACAACCTCAATGCCTCATTCTCAGAGTCACAATCGGTGGGTCTGTTTGTCGGATGACAGACCTTCGGTCTGTCAATCCTCCACATCAAGCCTAATCTTCATTCATCTCACAAAGCCGTCAACAAGGGCCGGTAGCGGACTAGGCTCTCAGGGGGCCGCACCCCACTTAGGGTGAACCATACGGTCACCAAAAACTCGCCTGTGGATCAGTTTTCACATAACGTTACCTTATATTCAGTTGAAAGCAAATATCTCATATTCCTTTATATCGAAAAGGTCTGCCTCGGAAGGTGGGTTATTATCCGGAACCGGACAGCTGACTGCTGCTGATGCGGCTGCTGCAGAAGCGACACGAAACAAAGGGAATGAATGCGGTAACTGTCGCGTGCTGAATATCCGGTTTGGAAAATTTGAACTCGGGTGACAAGCAAGCGCCTCAACGAAGCAGGGTACAGAAGGTAACAGCCAAATGGTGACGTAGACAGAGGAAACTAAATTCAGATGCTAGGATGAAGGGGTTTTAATAACAACTACAGAAGTTGTCAATTAAATAATAATAATAATAATTAATAATAATAATATGGAACATATCTTATATTTCTTAATAATACTAAGTAATTTTTAATATATAATAACAATGTAATAATAATAATATAATTAATCATAATATGTCAAGGGAGTGGGGGCGAGTGCCTCGCGCACTGAGCGTTAAGTCTTGTCGGCAGACGATATTACTCATCACGCTGAGCCTAATCAACTCAGACAGTAATAATAAGATAATAATAAAAAAAATAATACATATAATAATATAATATAATAAATAAGAAAATAATAATTAATAATAGATAAATATAATGATAATAAAAAATAATAATAATATAATAATATAATTAATAATAATAGGACAGGGTGTGGTATGTGAGCGGCGCTCTCGCCGCCCACTCGATCGTAATACTCCGTATGTCGACGAGATTACGTCATCACGCCTCGAACCCTATGCTATTTAGGCCTAATTTCGGTCGCTCAGATCACGCAACAAAGGCGTAAGCGCAATATCGGGTCCACCCTCGGGAGCGTGACCCCCCCTCTATATACAATCCCCACGCGACTTGAAATTTACAGCGGATCTTCCTTATAACCCATACATAGAATTTTATTCAAGTTCTCAGACCTTAACCTCATTCCCCTTCCGATATCGAAAAGGCGCCAGGTCGGTCCGGACACCAGTCCTTACATATATATTATATAAATAATATATAATATTATATATATTATCTGAGATGATCTTTTCTTAGTTCTCTATATATAATCTCATAATACGTATATATAGATATATATATACTTAACTAATGTAATCATATATATATTATATAGTACTATAGGTAATATATAGATCACCAGTACTCTATATATATATAATACGTATATATAACTCTCAATCTATATAAATATAATATATATTATAAGTCATTATTATATATTATATTATAATAATAGTATATACTATATATATATTATATAATATTATACTATTACGGTATATATTATAATATACTACTTATTATATTATATATATATATATATATACTAATCTATATATAGATATATTAATATATACTAATATAAGATATTATATACTATACCTATACTTATACGTATATATATAGTAATATTACTAAGCTACTACTACTATATATGATGCAAGATGCTAAACCCACGTATGTATAATAAACAATTAAAAGATTTATTTTTTTTTCACACATCAACATTGGTCCAAACTTTATAAAACTCTTTAATATTCATTAAAACATTAAAAAGAGCAGAAACCTTATTTTTTTGGCGTCTAGCTTTCGTAGTCTTTCTTCTCTGACTACCTTTTCAAGACTGGAACTTTAGCTATTTTTTCATGTGGTCACAAACTCTCATTTCAATTGGGTTTTAGAATTTTTTATAATGATGGTGATTTCTTCATCAATCACTTCTGCTATTGATCTCATTTTGGTGTCCCCCGCAATAACTGTCTGTATTTTCGTTCTGTTTTTTTATTAGAGGATTCACCATGATTTCTTTCTGTTAATGCGCTATTGTTTCATGTCTGTTATTTTTTTCACTGTTGTTCTTTATTCGATATGGTGGTTGTCGATTGCTCTAT
>JABUQX010134581.1:0-19272 GCA_015478945.1 Trachelipus rathkii | reverse complement strand
GGAAAGGATGAATGAAGGTCGGTTGGTTACGGATGTATAGTGGAGAGTGCTGTGTTGGAAACGACCGGCTGGAGACCGAATAAGTGGATTGAGTCCACGTGAAGGAATGCGTGAAGGAGAGAAATGTGAGTTGGCAGAGGGGAGAATAAAGGCGCTTGATAGGAGAGAATGGCGCGGTTTTGTATGGGCATGGTGTGGCCCACCTGCGCCAAGAGAATGAAACCTTACATTGACGATTACCATTAGTGACGGTTCGTCGCGGTCCCGTGAAGCATTAGGGTGGATTCTGTCTGTGACGAGTCCTTACTAATTAATGGTTACAGAGGGGGCGGGTAAGGCTGGGCTTCTTGTCGACATTGTCCATGCTCTTCCTGCTGCTTTTTCTTTTTCCGATGCTTGTAGCGCGCGCACCTTACTCCCATCTTGGGGAAAAGAGGAGATAAAGAAAGAAAAAGGATATATATACTTATATCTATATAATATATATATAATAATATATATATATATATAATATAATAATATATATATATATATATATAATATATATATATATATATATATAATATATAAAATATATATATATATAGTAGAAATATTATAATTTATACTGGTATATATATAAATATATAATATATATATATATATATATTATATAATATATATATATATATATATATATATATAATATATATATATATATAATACTAATATATATATATAATAATATATAATTAGTATATATATATATATATATGAAGGGGTTATGGTCGCTCGCTGTTGAAAACCACCTTCATTAGCTGAAGACTAGGTGATGTTGAAGGGAGTGAGCATTGTCGCGATGAAATGGCGTTTCGTCCCGGGGGCTGCTTTGGACTCATCAGTGGTGTCGCAGCCCCCTTCCACCAGACGCCACAAAACTCTCCCCCAGCGACAATGCCCCGAGCACACCCCGCTCTGCGCACCTGGAAGGACGTTGTTCAGCTGTCAGATGAGAGCCAGGTGGTGTGCACACATTAAAGCCACCGAGAAGGCTTCGACACTCTGTACTCTTACGTGCAATTGGTCTGCACCTGCAGTTTAGAAGCACAGTACAGGCGTTACAGAGGAGGGAACGAAGCAGCGCCCAGCAGAAGAAAGACTTGGAATTGATCTTTGTAATGCCGCGTTTGACACGATTGTTGCAAAGCAAAACTCTACAACGAAATGTACTTACCGACGCGAACAACTTTGAGAGAAGATGGGTTGCTGGCTGGTGTTCGTTGTGCCACTCCAGTGGCACTAGTCACTCCGGTCGTCACCAATATGAATCGTGGTTCATGATCGCTGTGAATCAACCACCTTCATTAATAGGACTGCATGTATGGAAAGTAATATGTCAGAAGGGTCTTCCCCGACACAGCATGCTGATTATAGTCTCTTCATCTGACACTGCCTCGAAAACATCCTCCACAAGTAGACCCAAATTAATAACTGCTTCTTATTTGTACTCAATGTTGTTTTTCTTTGTTAAAAGACTGAATGATTCACTTTTTGTTCCGCTCACCTAAAAATATTACCCAGACACCACTTACAGTATTTATCTAAAATTAAGTAATTTAAAAACTGATAAAAATTTCGGTCCTCCGCTTTAGTTCCCGTTAAAATGTAATTGTTTAATGATGATTATTTAATTACCATTCAGGCAAATAAAATTTCTATGATACATTTTGTCATTTTCGATTGCTACACCTTATATAAACTCTGTCGGTTGATCACATCTTCCACACAACAAGGAAATCCTCTAAGAACCTTTTGAGATTGTATCTTAAATTGTGACAGTTTTAAGCCTTCTTGCATTATCTCTACGAGATGATCTTCTCATTTCTTCTGTGTCCCTTTTCTCCAAGCGTTTATTGCGTCCCAACATCCCCACGACCAGCCCAGCTGTATCGCTAGTTACTATTAATATATATAATTATAGTCATGATAAAAATTTATATATTTTGGATATATATATATATATTCTATATAACCGCAAAATATAATGGTAATTATATCAATTTTGGTAATATAATTACACAATGGAAACCTATAAAGATTTTAATTCATAAGAATAGTATATATGATTATTTAATTAAATAATTAGTTCCTGGGAGTTCCTTATACTGTCTAACTATTTTTGTTTATAAATTAAGTTGTGCACTGAGAAATTAGAGACTTGGCAACACCAAGATTTACTCCTTACAAGCTACCCTCACGGTCCAATAGAACAACTATCTGCAGTCTCCCCAAGCCTTCAGAACAGGACCCATTTGAAAAATTTAAATATTATAATAATGCATCTTGCAAATTAGCTTCTGAGCTGAACCACTACGCATCTTCTTTCCCAAACATCTGGCCCAAGAACATACAATTATGCTGTTGGACACATTTGAATAAAGATCTTTCTAAACAATAACACCCACCTTAACATCCAACAGACGTCATTATGTAGTAGATGTAACAAAATGTCCTAATGAATTCAAATGATAAAGTGGAGTATGGATACTCATACTTAATCAAATGAGTTATACATATGTATGTCTTGGGTCTTGGGATGCTGGTGCACTTGGCAAAGGAAGTAACACCAGAAAACAAGAACTATATTCACTTATAAATTATAGCTTGAATTCAATCTAATAATAAAAAATGAACCTTGAAGTAAACACTAATATAACTATCAGTAAGAATATGTAGTGAATGTAGATTTTATTCTCATTAAATTAAAAAACGGTAAAATGGAATAATTAAATTATCTGAGCATTACTTAAGCTAACATAAACTAACATAGAAATTACCATTCAGTGATCTGATCCTATATATAGCTCAAGTCCGATTCGATCAAATTAACTGACTATAATGATTATGGAGTATTGACCACCTACAATGCATATTAATCAAATTTGAGGTATTGCCTAATAGAACTACTAATTCAAAATGCTCTTTGCGTTTAGAATGTTCAGCTACATCGATAGGCAAGAGCTTCCGAGAATGGTAATTTGATTATATAAAGCAGAATCAATACGATTTAATAATCGATTCTTTATAGAATCGATGTGGATATTTTGGAAGGTAGTGATCTAATCTACATTTGGGAAATACCTTCGAATTTCAAACACTTAATTATGTGCCATCATCATATTATATAATAGAAAGAAATAAAAAGTGATAGATAGATACTGTTGAAATATAAGAATACATAGATTTCCCTATATTATATCCAAATCTGATACCTATTATCCAGTCAATAAAGAATATATTATTATTTGTACCCAAAATTTGATTAGAATATCACATCCTCCTGCTACCCTATCACTAGAATCTACCACGACTACTATTAATAGTAGCAGAAGTAACGATAATCTAATATTGATTAGCTTATGGTTTTTCGTAAAAAAGGACCCATCTATAATACTTGACCTATATTATTCTTTGTCGTCTACCTAACAAAACTTTATCCTAAACTACACTTAATAGCCCCCCAAGTAGCCTTACTTAATACCTAATGAATTATGTATAGCCTCCCAAGTAGTCCTCCTAAACCTTATATATGTAGATTATAATGTTAAAATGTTACCCACCGAAATACGATCATAATTATTTCTGCGTAAGACCTATTGCCTTTTGAGAATCATTGGATGTACCCAAGATATAATCTTATCCATTTGGTTTTAGGAATGAATTTATGAAATCACTCACATAAGTTCGCTCCGTAATTACCTTATAATAAATTTTAATAGATAAAATGTCCATCTAGTTTAATGCCCTTTAAACCCTAAACCCGATAGAAATCTCATGATAGAAGGCTCAACAACTTAGGGTTATCCTCCATAGTATGTTTGTAACGTGTTATTGACTATCTATCTATCTAACCCTAATATATCTCTTCATATCAACCCATATCTCTCCTCGCTCTCACTAACTTCCATCCACAGGGATTTGCCATCTAAATAAATATGCTACATATATATTTATTCCATGATAAATCAATCTAATATCCTTTACCACCGGTAGAATTATTACTACATAATCTTCCAATTTTTAAAATTTGATATATGATTAGTAATATTATACCGGTTCCTTCATATAACCTATCTATAATTTTAATGTTATGAATAATAAGATATATGTGAAAAGTGATAGGTAATTCAACCTAGTTTGGCGCCCGGTAGCCCTAGAATATTATATATGATGACCTGAAAGATAGGTAAGCCGTACAGATATATGTCGAAAAATAGTAGCCTGTATTAATTGAGTATATGATACGTTTTTATTATTAATCTACATAGAAAAGTCTAGTTACCTTTCTTTATGATTAATAATATAACTACCCGAACTTTTACTCCAATTATTAAGCTGGTTGATACTCAATTTAAAGAGGTATTTATTACTAATTTTAAATATAATTACCTAATTCCTCAGCTGTAAATTATTATCCTTGAATAACTTAAAATATATATTATTACGAAAAAGGACCGTGAGCGTGGAGAGACAGGAGGGCTTGAGAAATTTTGAGATTCCTCATACTTCCCGCGGGTATATTAATTTAGTTCATAGTTTATCTGCAAGAATAAGACCTGATCAAGACAAAAAGTGAATATTACTAGATCAAATAACCCGATCTTCTTGTGGATACATCCGAACGTTTAGTTAATCACCGACACCAAAGCTGTGTAAACAAAATGACCTAAGACGATATAGCTTCCTTTTGTGGTTTTTTCCGAGGTTCCTATATCACATTCTCTAACCGCGTGGATTCTACTAAATATTATTAACACCTGTAATAACAAATTTAAAAAAACCTTATATTTTTCTCCGGATTATAACTAGGGCGTTTCGAATATTACTGAGTTTCCCATAAGCAATATACAGGTCAGGTGTATTTCTATAAAGACAACGTAATTTAAACAAACTTCTTTTAATAAACGAGTAAAATGGTCTTCTTTTACTTACAATATCTTAATAATTGAGAACAAGTGAGAAACTGCTTATCTAGATCATTAATACGATTGTCACACAATAAATTATATCCTCCAAGTTATATACTTATTCCTATATGCTTCGATAGAGTCTTAGATCACAATATATCTCAGAAACAACAAAAGTAAAATCCGTTCATCTGTAATAAGTTCATATAACAATTCCTTTTCTCATAATCGAAATGTAATCTCGTAAATCGTAAATCACATTTTATCAACTACACACTACAAAGAGATCTGCATTATACTATCAACATGTTGCTCCAAAGGATACAGGCCCGTGATCGAAGAAACTCACCCCACTCTCATGGTTGACCGAAAAATATCCTCTTACTGTGATCAAGCAGCAAACGAAAATTACCCGGTATTTTTGCCTAACCAAACCAACTGTGACACACTAACCTATATAGTGATACAAAATAACTACGGAGTTTATGTTTCTATTCGTTGCCCTAAATCATTGTTTGCAATATTCAGTACTCCATAAGATACAATAACACCCCCAGCTGCAACTAAAACTGATACCTCTATGAAAACCCCTTGCTCTAGTTCATAAGCTCACGTTCGATAGATTAAAATTATATTTATCAGGCCGCCAGGGCATAGTAATAATGCAATAAGTCCTTACCCAGTAATAACTATGGTAGGTATGACTATCGGTAAATAGCGTAAAGTGATGTAGACAAATCCATTCTTATAAGAGGCGGTACTAACGAAATTAAGTTTAGTTTAAAATATATGTTCAGAGATTTCCCAACTTACTACGGAGAGGTCCTTATGCATATTTTGTCCTGTCCGGAGCCAGGAATATTGACATTGGTTCATTTTGTTAACGCCTCCAAGCATATTACCGAGCCAAACAGCGCCAAAGAAAATCAACTACTATACAAAAAATTAGCTCCGTGCACGACCGGACATAAATAACGACAATAAGCTTTGTTTCAGCTCAGGAACCACGAAACAAAATTGGAATCATCAGGGCCCAGTGCGCCACTACTGATTAACATTGCCGTAAGTAGTATGTAGTAAAAGGTAGTACGTAATAATATCATCGTAGCTCATATAGTTCAATTATATGAGATCAGAATGATTGAGTAAGGCACTATTGAACTCCGTATATATATAATATAATGATATTATATGAGGTATTGTAAGTAGGTAATAAAAATAGTCACTATGCACAGAGATATAACTCACCGTCTAGCTTACGCCACATACTAAATATATAATATATATAATCACAGCATAAATTACCATATAACAGTAGCCTAAAGTCAATTAGCATAGAGAAATTTTGTCGAGGACAAACATTTTTCTGTGACTCCCTGCCACCTTCTCTCTAGGAATCGACAATCCATAATTGTACATGTAATATTAGTTCTGGCATCACAAATGTCAAAATATCAACAGTAGGCCCCTAAACTTTCACACAATTTCTGAAAAATTCTAACTATCCCCAGTGCGCCGGCTGCTGAAATTAGAAACAGTACGATAAACATGTAGACGATATTGTACCGTCATATTATAACCACCACTATTTACAATATAATATTTTTATATTTAATGATATTATTTTATACTTTTAACAATTATTATTATTAAAGAATTATTAATAACATAATACTATATTATAATAATATTGATTATATGATACCGTTCATATTATAACTATTACCCAATAAAAGGATTCCTCAATCTATATATGACCTTTCTACTTATTATGACTAGTGGTAAAGAATTGAATTTTACCGCTATGATCTAAATAATTATTAGAGCTTTTTCATTCGAATTACTCATCTAATACCATTTATAAGATAAGATTCATTTATCTGAGATGCGGACCCTAAAGTACAACCCAACTCAAAAATGAAGTAAAGAAGGCTTTTATTGTTTATCTTAAATATATTTGAATAAATAGACTGTAAGGAATATCTCAGTATACGCTATAATAAGTGGATGTGATATGAGGAGAAATAAGATAGAGAAAGAGAAGAATTGAGTACCGTTATCCTGATTCAAAACTTCAAGAAGAGATGAAGGGATACCCGAGAGGAGATGGTGGTACGGATGATCAGACTATGACATATATAAGAGAGAGCGATAGAATCTGGTATGAGAAAGGATTCCGGTGTGGTAACTTGACACTAAACGTAATCAGCTAAAAATGAAAAGAAGTTATTTAACTATATACGACATTCTGAAAAAAGCAAAAAAAACGCCGTTGCGCTCCCTTCCTACTCTCTAGTGCATGAAATAGATTCTTCTTGTCCCGGCAAATCCAGAAAGAATTTCAATGCGCCTTGCGTGCGGATTACATAGAGGACTGCTTCATTATGGGCAAGTCATTCAGTCCCCTGGGCAAACTCTCCCACAAGAACGTTTTATACACTCCCCTCACAATTATAACTCCCCATGCCAATTTCTACTCCTTACATTGTAGGCCCACTTTTTCCTTATTCTCAATTCTTGCCAATAACTCACTCATCTCGTTCTTCCTCACCACTCCTACAATATTCTACTCGTATCTTAATATTCCGTCAACTCTCAGGTCCGTTATGTTAACCCAGCCTTATATCTTCACGTATCATCACGAGGTAATTTCCGCTTAGACCACTATACTTCGAATCATCATAATACATCTTTCCTCATTATCATTAAATCACCTAAAACCTATCTACAATGAGAACTTAACTTCTTTTAATGTCTTCGAGTGACTGATCCGCTATATTCTTCATATCCAACATAATCTCCTATTTTCCTATATGACCGTTTTAGTCATCCTTACAATTTTAGTTCAATTACTTCTACTACATATGCCTAAACACCGCCCTCAGCTGGAGTTGTATCTGAGTCCTCTAAACACCGCTGTGGTAGTAGCTCTAGATTTGACAATTTGTGTAATAACACATAAAAATTATAATATACATAAGAACCAATAAGTACACAACTCACTCCTATACATAAACACAGGTATACAACATACCCTCATGCAAAGCCCTAGAGCTTACTCTAGACTTAATTTCCCCGTCACATGTTGTGTGTAAAAAAGAAAGGTTATTATTTCAGTTCAAATTACATTTCAATAACAAACTGAGGTCTCTCTCTCTCTCTCTCTCTCTCGTACTCTCTCACTCTCTTCTCTCTCTTCTCTCTGCTCTCTCTCTGCTCTCTCTCTCTGTCTCCTCTCTCCTCTCATCTCTCTCTCTCCCTTCGTCTCTCTCTCTCTCTTCCTTTGTATAATATATATTAGTATATATATAATAATATATATATATATAGAGTAGATACTATTAATATATCATAGTAATACTATATCTATATACATATTATAATATATATAACACTGAGGTACTATATAGTGAGTATATCACACCGATATATCATTAATCCGAGTAATCGCATAACTTTCTGACCGAAGTATCGAGGAGCAATTATATTTTGTTTTAAGATCTACGTAAATCAGACACATACTATTGATGTTTTTAGTGTACTTATCCGGCATCCCTAAATCACTTGACTTGTAACATTACGTCATTGATATTACATATGAGTCAGTGGACACAGTTCTACGTTTTACGGTTGCAAGCATACAAGTAGAAGGATACAATACAAGCCAAAAGGATGTTTAACTTCATCTTAATCCACAACAGCGTATTGAGAGTAGAGTCCACGGCAACTTGCGGAATCGTAGTCAGCCATTCACACACATGCTAAAAACATAAATGATACATATGATAGCGAATGAAAATCAACTGCAAAGTTTACCGTTTAAACGAAACGTCTAAACGAACCCAAAGTAAAACAAAAACATATATACACCTAACACCTATAATTTTAATATTCATATAATATTTTTCCCACTATCGTTTAGGGCACTCTGTAAAGGTAGAAGGTAAATGGGCGTGGTAAGGCCTTACACATCGCACCAAGCTGAATCCCATTATGTGCAAAGCACCACCACAAATGTACTGCGAAGTAGTACTGATGCGAGACCGAAAGCTGGATAGTTAATACAGAAATAGCTAGCACATATACTCTCGTCTCCAACCCAAGACTCGAACCTGGGACCCCTTACGCTTGCTATTAGGCGATATCGCTCCTACCACTGAGGCGTACGGATCAACACCACCATAGCATCTTTTTTTTTGCTTCGCGCGATATTAGTCGCTTATGGCAGCCGCTATTATAAAAACTTATTATAGTGCTTAATATAAAAAGATTTTCTATTTTGCCATTTTAGTATTTTATTTATAGAGATATAGTATTTTTTTTAGAATAGAAATTGTCATTTAAGCTACGTCTATAGGCTACAGTATATTAGTCTAGTGGAAATTTATATTTTGTCCTGTTGGATAAGATTCACCAGAATTTTCACTAAAAATCACAACAAGCTTCACTTCAAATTCAAAAACCATCCATTTAGTCGTGCTTGTGAATCAAAATTTTAATCAAATGTAAAGAGTTAGTAGGTAAATTGTAATTTTTCCCTTTCTCAACCTTTATCAACCTACCTCTATTTCTCTTACCTCCTACTCTCACCTTAAAATTTTAACCATCTAATAGTATTAGTTAGTTCTAATTTAATAAAGCCATAAAGGCCGAGTTATCTTAAAAAACTAATAGAGCTTTCTCAAGGACCAAAAAAGTCTTCTGAATAACAACAAACCCAAGGTTAAGGCTTATGCGTACACAATTGTAGTAAGGTTATTATAATTTGTCAGTTTCTTTACTATAAAACAAATTTCCGGATCAGGTGGGAATATGAAGTTAAAGTCTATGTCCTATTGGTATGATTTAACAACATCGTGGTGGGGGTCGATAACTTTTTTGATGTACAATTAGTTTGCGAGTCGAGTGCGTGTGAGTAATATTTTTATAATAAGATGCTGTGTTGTGGGGGTGGAGGGATTTCTGCCTGGGACTAACTAAGCCAAAGCTTATTTTAGTTTGAAAAATCGACGAGAGATAGAGCAGGAGATTCCCGATCTTCGGGCAAAGATGTTTTCTAGCTGTTACAGAAGAAACAGTTGGACTGAATTGATATAATGAGGGGAAAAACTGAAATCGTATATATTTTTTGCACATTTATTTGCCTATCTTTTCCACTTGGTATATATAATCCAACCGATAACGCCTCATAAAGGTATATATATGAAGATAAAGTGATAGTAAAAATATATAATATATAAAAGTATAATATAATATAGATATATATAAATAACCCAATATATACTATATATATATATACGATTTTCTATAATCAGTTCAAATAATTCTTAAATACATAAGTATCCATAAATATAATTCTTATATATTTATAGTATAATTAGTCAAGAAACATATGTAAGAAGTCATATTATATTGTGTAATTATAAATATATATATATAATATATATATAATATATATATATATATATATATATATTTAAAGCAGGGTTGGGGATTTTTTGGATTTTTTGAAAAAAAAATCAAATTTTGATTTTTTGGATTTTTTGGATTTTTTGAAGTTTTGATGAGTCGGGACGTCACGACTAAATATCAATTTGTAAACAAAACTTTTTTTTAATTCGATTAAGTATTATTTTTAACCCTAGGCCCTATATCTGAGTTCAAAATTTTAAAATAGGGATTTTAGTCTATGACACAATGAAACAGCAACAATAAAGAGTGTTATTTGTAATAATAATGATAATATATTACATCAGGAATAAAAGAAACATGTTTGAAACATGATCTCTTGTTGTCATTTTTATGTATATAGTTTTAAATCAAATAAGTAGTTGCCTTGCTATGATATTATATTCTAATTGTATTTTCTATGAAATTACAATCACTTAAAGTATCCAAAAAAATTAAAAAATATATATAAAAAAAGCAAAAAATCAAAACAAGCAAAAAATCATGATTTTTTGGAGCAAAAAATTAAGTGAAAAAATCAGTTGAAAAAATCAATTGATTTTTTCCGTGCCATCCCTGATTTAAAGACAAGTTCGTCCCTCACGAGCATTGCACAATTCTAGGAGTGGAACTATAGTGATCTTATTATATATTGTTCATATTGTGTTCTTACTTCTTATCATATTTTTTTAAAGTAAATAAGTTTAGCTTGAGGTTTTATAGAAAACGGGAAATTAAAGAAATCTAAAAAATTGTAAACCTTTTTTATATGATAATATATATTTTGGTGCTTTACAAACTTAAATAGTGGTTTATATGTGTAATTTGTACGACATATTTGTAATATATGATTGAAATGTTATTTTGTTGTAATATAGTGTTCTTTAAAAAAATTATTTATCAAACTGTGTAAATATATTTGATTTTGCCTATTATATATCTTGCAGAATGTTTTTACGCTTTTTTTCTATGTTCACGGGCTTTTAAAAATCTATTTATTTATTTTTACTATTTTCCTTCGTGGAGAGACTTCCGCGAATAACCAATGCAACGAACTTTTAAGTAAATACATTATTAATGTAAAAACTTTCTTTGACTCGCAGCATTCCTGAATACAGTTCGAATTTAAAATTTTAATTAATAATCAAAATCTAATAATCAAAGTTGTTTCACCTCCTTACCCATTATAAAGATAATAATAATAAAAAGAGGGTTATGTCAATTTCATACATTATTTCCTCAACAGGGAAAGGAGGATAATATTGGGTACATGTCTGCTTAGGTACTTCAACATAAAAGGAGTCATTGCCAAGAACCATCAAAAACAACCAACTACTACCTGTAAGGTGGAGGAACAAGAAGAAGAAAAAATAACTGCAACTCTTTCACTATATATATATATATATAGATATATATATATATATAATATATATATATATATATATATATATATATATATATATATATATAATATATATATATATATATATATATATATATATATATAATTCTATGTATAATTTATATGGGTATAGAATCTGCGGAAATCTTCCGTTTCCGTATATAATCATCTTTCTAACATTATATAAATATATATATATATATATATAAATAATATACTATATATATAATATTATATATATATATATATATATAATAATATATACTATATATAATTATATATATATATATATAAGATATATATATATATATATATATACTATATATATATTATTGTGGTGATGAGGTCAGGTCATTTGACCAATAACAGCGCGCAACATTAATTATTAAAATAAAATTCATCTGTAATTTGAAAACTGTAAAAAAAACTATCGAAAATGGCAACACTACGCATCGTTACCTCAAGCGCCATTTTTCCTTACGCTAAACGTTTTTTACATAGCGCTCTGCATTTTCTCGCTTAACAATTGTAATTAGGCTTATTAAAGTGCCATTTGTGTGAATTATGAAGTTATTTTGTATATTATGTAAATATTATCGTTATTAAGTAGGCCCACTAGGAAGGCCCAGCAGTGAAAGTGATTATATCGTGTTAAATTATATTATATATTTCATCATTTATATTAGCCAGTTTATTCTCACGGTAGCAGGCCTTGGATCAGGCATAAACCAAGGCCTATTTCTTTCTCAGGGGCTTTCCTAGTAACGAACCTACGCCCAAATTTCCTTTTGTATATAACACTTCTAAATTTAAGTAGGCCAATGTAGGCCCTACTTGTTTTTGTTAAAGTAACTTTTATTTTTTTTTTATTACTATCATTATTTATATATCATTATATTCTGTATTAGCATATTATTTATTATTTTTTATTCCCAGGACACTGGGCTTTCAGGCTTCAGCTTTGCTTAACTTCTTCTGCATAAAGCACCTCAAAGTAGATGACTCCAACTTGCTCCTGTTTATGAAACCTGATTTGCTAATACATTCTTCTTGCAAGAAGTTTCTGACTATGCAACCTACTAATCAGAAGGTGTGCAATATTATATAACATATGAAAACTATGTAGTCTCACCTATATAATACATATTATTAGTATATACTAATGCATATTAATATTGAGTATTACTACGATATATATATAATTATATATATAACTAATATATTATATATTATTATATATATATATATGAGTATATATTAAATATACTATATAATATAATAATATATATATATATATAATATATAATATATATACTAGTATATATATATATATTAATATATATAATATATATATATAATATTAATATTAAATAGTTATTATACTATAATAAATATAGAACCACCCCCAAATATAAAATAATAGGCCTACAAATTTATAACATTTATATATATATATTTATGATAGGTAACGTAACTCATAATACCTTACTATATATATATATATATATATATATATATATATAAGCACTATATATATATAATATACGCCCATAAGGTATACACTTATAATAGATCCTATATAATTTATTAGTCTCTAATGTGCTCTGCTCTTATATGACAATTTTATTACCTTTATATATATATATAATATAATATAGTTATATAAGTCATATATTATAAGATATATATTAGATATACTTATATATATATATATTATATATATTAGGTATAAATTGTAATATACATAATATAATATATATATTATATACATATAATATATATATATATTTATATAATATATATATATATATATAATAATATATATATTATATAAATATATATATAATATATATAATAGTACCCTATATATATATGAAATATAATATATATAATATATATATATATATACCATATATATATATAGATGATATATATATATATAATATATATATATAGTCCTTATATATATATATAAATATTATAATATATATTATATATATATTACAAAGGTGGCACGATCGGTACTCCGTTACTAAACCACGGGGGAATTAAGTTCTGAGTAACGGGGTAAGCGAAACTCGTTTAACTTTTTCTTCATGTAACGCACCGAATAACTTCCGTTATTTTTTCTCCGTTACTTTTTTAGTCCGTTACATTTTGTTTGACTTTCTTTGAATGTTGATAGCCAATTGACCACCCCGGTCAAGCTAAAGAATCCTTATATAAATATATTATATATATATATATAATATATATATATATTATATTATATATTATAATATATATATAAATATTATATATATATAATATATATATATATATAATATAATTATATAATATATATATATACATTGGGCGGCTCGTGTAACTTGGCATGGAGTGGGGCTGTAGGTTTTATATATATATAATTATATTATATAGTGATATATATATATACCTATATATAGGTATATATATATACTATATATATTATTATATCTAATATATATATTATATATATATATATATTATATACCTATATATATGAGGATAACACAACTAATAAAATAATTTTTATATTTTATGTGAAAGTGTATTGGCCTAAATTACAACTTTTTTATATATTTATTGATGTCATGCTCGAACACATCTTGCAATTAAAAACTTGATATACTCTCTCTTAGATTCGCGCAATATTATTAAAATCAATTATCTTGTTTCTAAAATATCAATAATCTGATAGATTATCCTTCAAACGGACTATTACCTTATTTTTATATTTATGTGTAAATGTGTGCATAATATTATAGGACTTTTTTTTTTTTAAAAATATCGACTGGGGGGGGATCACTGCATGCATCGAACACAATACGTAAAAGCAAAAGCCTTAAATAAAATTTGTTATTGTAGAAAGGTGTCAAATTTAGAAACAAATACGAAAAACGTCATTGCCTGCTTATCTAGGATTTTGGTCTCTCCTCCTCTGCTCTCTCTCTTCTTCTCTCTTCTTAAGATAAAAAAAAAAAATATATATATAAATATATATTATATATATATATATAAATAAATATATATATATATATATATCTTATATATATACCTAATATAATATATAATATTATATATATATATATAATATAGGATTAACGTTAGAATATATATATATATATACTCCTATATATATACAACATATATATATCACACGAGGTAATTACTTTTGCATATATTTTCACTATATTATTTCTCGCACAAAAAAAAAAAACATAAGCTCCCCGCACCCGTAAAATACGAATAAAATGACTTTAGGTCTCTGGTACTCTCTAATAAACAAGTAAAGAATGATCATTACATGGACAAACTATGCATACCTGTATATATATTTTGAACCTTAATTATATGAGAAAAACTTCCAAGTTGCTTTTGGAATAATAGAAGCCAAACTGGCAACATTATAAAAAATACTATAGGAATTTTGAATTCTTTATTTTCGTATGTTGCCTATATTGTTCTTATTTTTAAGAAACTTATCAAAATTGGCTTATTTTAGGCCGCAAAGTAGAGCCCAAATTTATTTAATTGTAATTATTATTGAAAATTAAATATCGTACGGCACATTTGCAGTTGGAAAAGGGATTCCTTTGTTATTTTCTTAATTGATTTACTTATTTTTTTATGTACTAAATTGTTAAAAAAATAATTCAGATCAACTTTACTTTACAAAAAATTTCATGAATTTCTCTATTCAACACCCTATGCTGGCATTTTTCAATTTGAGGGGCTGCAGCACCCAATAGCCCAAAAGTACGATTTGCCGCCACTGTATATATATAATAGTATATATAATATAATATATATAATATATATATATTATATAATAGCAGATTCATATGGGTATATATATATATATATATATATATATAATATATATATATATATATATATATATATATACATGGGCGCCGTTAGAGCAAAATTTTTAGGGGGAAAATTATATATAATATTATATAATAAATATATATATATATATATATATAGATTATATATTTATAAAATACTCCTGATATATATAATAATATATAAAATGGTATAAGTTTAGTATATAATATATGATAGATATACCATAGAATTTGGTATATGAAATATACTTATAAGAGGAGCTACTGCCGGACATAGCTGTAGCACATGCCCCAGGGTATAGTGCAAGACCGGCCCGCGAACACCACCAATCAGGCCGACAGTAGAATGCACTGGTTTAATCTTTAACACACTTTTAATTAAATCAAACACACAATTAAACACACTGTATTTTCACTCTAAGAAACTATGGTCACAAAACACACTAGTCGCACTTTATTTCGCTTTTCAGATCACACTTGTCGATCCGAATTTAAACTTTGGTATGATGATCTAGCTAGAAATTGGCCCTTGAGACTTAGTGGAGGAGTCAGTCTGGCCCTTAGGATAAATAGTTTGGAAGGTATAGTGCATACAAACAAACAAATAATAATAAAAAAATTGATAATAATAGTGAAATTCGTCAGAATCACTGTTATGGTAATGATAATAATAAAAAGTATTCACAATGAGTATCGTTATAACTAGTAAGAAGTTCTTATTATATTTAAATAGTGTTTCCTTTTTATCGTCTAATAATTATATTAAAATAGTTGTTTCCTTTTTCGTCTTTCTATTATTATTAAAGTGTTTCCTCTTAATAGTTTGAAAATAAGAAAAATTTAATATTTCTTTTTTCTTTCCCAAAAACAGTTATAATATCTTCTATCCAATTGATGTTATTTTGATTAGAAACTTTTTTCCTGTTTAAACGGCTTAGTAAAGCATAGCCCGGATAAATCTTTCCGTTGTAAATAGTGACCTTAGCCACGTTTTAGCACATCCTTAAGGTACTAAACGACCTTTCAAATTGTACAAGTAGTTGATGGATGTGTGAGAAGACTTTTGATAGATTCTGCAAAACTGTGTGGAAAAATGTCAAATGATTTGTATTAATGTGCTTAACTATTTTCTACTCTAATAGTTGCTCCCCGTATTCTATCTCTCCAGAACATTAACAAGATTTCTGCTTCACCAATTTAGGTAATCAAATGTGAGATATGAGGTCAATTTTTTTTAAATATTCTATTTGGTTATTTTATTTTACTGGGTGAAAAAGGCCAAAGAAAGGAAGATGTTACTCCACTTGGTGTTCCTTAAAATTTGATACTCGGAGTGAAATGAGAGAACAAGGTAAGGTATAAATTAGTAAATTAGTGAAACTCTGTTGCAATCTTCAGCAGAACTTTTTGATGTCCATGAGGCTGGGATTCTTTTGGGATACTGTACGTGGCTTAATGAAAAATCTCACAAAAAATTCATAGAATTTCTGTAAAAAATCCAAATAAAAGAGACTGGATTATTTCATTCTATCGGGGTTTTTTAAAATATTAAAAGTTTAAATTATGTGACGATGAACTTAAATCCAAAATTTATTACTTTAGTTTGAAGAATATTTGCCATAGGCTCCAAATATGAACTATATTTCGCCATGATTATTAAACAATGAGAAATGTAGGACTTCCTACTGCTGATAAAGGCGGACTTGCTGCAGTTAGTGTGGCTTGCGTTACATTTGGATCAGATGAGAGATTTTCTAACGATAATTTTATTTGGCTAAAATGTTTAAAAAAATATCCTAATGGATTTATATTTAGCAAACCATAGTGTTTCGCATAACAATGGTATATTTGATACCAAATTTCTAGGTGACGTACTTTCACGGAAAAATTTTATAAATTGTTTTACAATTCCAACAGTGTTTCGATTATGGAAACAGGAATTTTAGGTCATTAATTTACTAAATTTAACGATGGGAACAACAATGAAAAAATTTTGGCTTTAGGCTACTGATCTCTTATTAACTTTTGAACATTTTCTTTGTCAGTCATGTTGGAGCACCCATCAAACTCAAGCTTACTCATATTTAAATTCTATATATCTCATGTAGTAGACAATATAGCTCTTGCTATATATTCAGCTTTCAGTTTTTCAAGAGGAATAAAGCCTAGAAATTCTTCACGTACATTGAGATCCTTATCAACGAAGCGAACACCAATCGATAACTGTTCTGTCCCGGATATGTCAGAAGTCTCGTCTGCTAAATGGGAGAAATATTCATAATTGTTTACTTCATTCACAATTTGATTACATATCAACTTTCCACAAATAAATATAGGCTCATTCTGAATCATATGTGATGTGTATTTGGCCTTTGCTCCGTTTGGTTTCAAATGTTCCACAAGAACATCTCCAGCTTCTACTCTGAATTTAAGCAAATCGGAAAAATTGCGGTTATTTGCAGTGCTACCTCGAATATTTAGGTAGAAATTATAGGTACCAATTTTTCGATATTTTTTTTTTGAATAAATAAGTGCTCAGTAACAAGCAGTTGGTTTCCCAGTTACGACTAACGCGCTTAATTAATCTATTAATCTTCCGATTTAAATTCTTTGCTGCTTAACTGGGGCATCTTTATGCCATTCTGAATTTACATGTGATTTAGCTCACGTGAATGAATGTCTTTATATTTTCTAAATGGTTTTACCATAAATGAGCCAAATATACCTCTTCTGAAAGGTCTAAATAAAGACACACAATCTAGCAAACGTCCTTTCAATATTTTAGAATAAAACGCTATCCACGAATTGTGGGATGATATACCCATGGTCATATATATGAAAGGGCCTCTTTACTTTCTTCAACATCTTAAAATTGTACGTAATGGTGGTTTGTACGGTTTCGTATAATAATCAAAACTTTAATCCATCTTAATATTGGTTCCAATTATGTAATTCCAATATCCAGGACATTTCCTCTTTGGTACGTTATATCCCATAGTTAGCAACCACTACAAAAAATTTAGTTTCCTAACAGGAGTTTGGCCTCAAGTACACACTATTAGGGTCATCGCACTATTACTAGATCATACTAAATGAGTTTAACGTAATTATGTTCAATCACAAGTGAATTACTGTTAACTCAATCCTAGGCCTTTAAATTAATAAACTTATCCATATTTCAGTATTACTTTGTCATATAAAAATAATAATAAAATAATAATAATAATAATAATAATAATAATAATAATATATAATATAATCCATAATAATAAATAATAATATAATTAATAAATAAAATAATAATAATAATAATAATAATAATACCCTAATCAATAATAATAAAGTTTTTACCCACCGCACTTCGCTTCGACGCTTCTCAATCACACCAAGCAGTACCTCGCTTCCCCACACCTATTTTGTCATAAACTTTTTTTCACTACTCAACGATCTCAAGTATCTCATCGTACAATCCTATTATGATGTAGAGCAAATAAAAATATAAAAACCAATTTAACGTCTAAAGTAGTAAGAGGCAGTTTAAAAATATATACATACAATTAGGTATTACTTCCATACGTATTAAGATTCTTGGATTGGGGCA
>JABUQX010134580.1:5000-20561 GCA_015478945.1 Trachelipus rathkii | reverse complement strand
AAGAACGACGTTCCTACGATGTGACCAACCTAATACAATATAATAATATTTATTTTATATATGTAATTTGTGACTGTGTGTATAATATATAAATATATAGAGGTAATATATAGGGAAATATATATAAAAATAATATTATCTATAACAACAAAAATAAAATTACTCCCAAGAATTATAACAAAGATATAATATTTTATTGACACAATTTTTAATATATTTTGAAATTAGTGTCTCAGCATTCCTTGTATCAAGGAGCCGCTCAACTGATGAAATAATATATTGGTATTATTAGTAATATAATATAAAATTATAATCCTAAAATAAATTATTAATATACTAACTATATAATTAATAAATATCTATATATAGAAATAGAATATTTATTATAAATAGTGTCATTTAAAAATAATTGGGAATTTTATTTTATTAAATTATATTTAAAAATATAGTTATAAGAATAATTGAAGTGCTATAGTATTATACCATAATATTTATAATAGGGCCTACTCATATCAGGTATAGTTATGTATGATATATTAGTGATAGAGTTTATATAATATATATGTTATATTTATATATTTATATGGGTATATATATATATTATATTTATATATATATTATATTAAATATAATAGATAGATAGTAGATAGATAGATAGATAGATAGATAGTATGTGTGTAATACTATTATAAAAAATTGTTCCCCAGTACGGCTTTCGGCGTTTGAGTCTATGTGTGATATACTTTCCTAATTAACCGATTTATGGTTTTTCGCTCGTAGGATTTACGGGGAGACGTTGCGTGGTGTGGCATGACGTATCCAAACATTGACGGGTATGGCTACGCGTCATCTGAACTGTCCAAGCTCCTCTGTTGGTTTCACTCCTCTATCTTTGGCTTAGGTTATGTCTGCTGTGTCTTTCATAAGTCCCCTCAAAACCTTCGAATCGCTGTGGTTGACTGGAGCGCTTCTTCTTTTTTTTGTTCGAATTAGTTGGTGTTTCCTCAGCGGGTCTCCTCATTCTCGACTTATAAACTATTTCATTAATTTGGTCTTCTCACAAATGCCATTTTATAACCTATACAAACATAAAAATATGACCATGACTACGAGGCCTTCCATTCTTACTAACAGCCCCAATTCAAATTCATGCTTCCATTTTTAACATATAAAAGAAATTGCCCCTACTCCTCTCCTCTCCGATTCTATTCTCCGGCCTGCATATCTGTTGATTAGTATTATTTCTTCCCCCAGGTGGTTGTGGGTGTCGTTTCAACCTTTGTGATAATATTCAATCTTTAAAGAAAGCCCTAATCTTCTAAAATCTCTTCTTCTAAATTCTACCCTAATATTCACTAAATTCTCTCTCTTTACGACAGGTCTTTGTACTACTTTCATCTTTCTTTCCCTTCCTGGTGTGGACAATCATATAACATCCTACTTGTTTTAGCTTTAATACAATAAAAGTAATATGTCTTTGGAAAACCTCACATATTTTCGGTATGTGTGCGCGCCGAAGTCGTGAGACTACCATTAAATCTGTTTATCATCGTACATAAACATACTTAAAAACTATACTTACGATACGAACCGATGAGACGATAAAAAGTATCACGTAACGTAGTAAAAGTAAGTAAAATCCAAAATTTAAAAATATCTTTTATACAACATAGCACGCACACATAACACAATCCACATACACGAAAACTCTAAACAACCAATGTCACCCACGTGAGCCGACCTTGCTCAAGATAAAACGTTACCATCTTGTCTCCTCACCCTTCACCCCTTCATACCATCTCAAAAGTAGACTCTCCGATCTTTAACCTAATCACTGATCCCTATGCTCCATATCTTATCGTACAAGGAAAACCCTCAAACCCACACATAACGAAATCACACGCAGGGCAATAAACTCTAGAGAATTTGCTTACCCAACAATACGGCACGCATCACTCGCATTAGACCAAGTGATGAAGAAAATTATGAAACTAAGAGTCTAGACCTTGGTTTTAACGGAAAAAGAAAGGTTTTCCACCATATTCTTAACGGCGATTTCCCCTGGCGGTTGGGATATCATCGTAGAACTCTCAAAAAGCCTAATCGCTCGAACAAGCCAAAGAAAACGCTGTCTTCGGTATCAAACGCCACGTTTGAGGGCTCATGTTATGTTAAACCACGGTACATTTAAAGATTCTGTATAAAAATCTATTTTTATAAATATTTTTCTCATCTCGTTACCATTGAAAGAAAGAATAAAACACTCAACTTTCAAGAAATATATTATTTATAATGAACGAATTTAAGACAAGTTAAACCGGATTTTTTAAAAGTAAGACACCTCTCGGCGATAAAATTTAGGTTTATTATTTACTTGTTTTTGTTGATTATTTTTTAATGATTATTACTTTTCCTTTACGTATCTTGTTCATTTTCTGTTCGATCGATTAAATCAGAACATGCAATTTCAGCCAAGTGTATGAATTATTAAAAAAATACACTTTATTTATTTACTTGAATTGGATGATCATTCTTTTAAAAATATTGCTGCTAGGTATGTATCCATCGCAAAAAAACAAAAATTTTGCATTTAATGTATTATTATTTAATTTGATTTGGTATGTGATTTTATTTATCCCCGTATGTATGTAGTTGGAGGTTAAGGACCGAACAACGCAAAAACGACCAACGAAAAAAAAAACAACAACACGAAACAAGACAGCACAGACAACAATCCAATCACCACCCACAAGGAACGTTTTGCTAATGTAGATAGTTAGTGCAGTTTTTATTTCAATTCCTCTTCACACTCGCCCTAATTGTTACTCTTTCTCTATGCCGGACCTCTCAAAATCCCCCCGGCCTCAAAGATTATTATTTTATTATTATTTAATATTGATTGGATTTCCATTGTTATTAACTTAGGTGATGTATGAGGTGTTGAAATTACCTTATATAATTATTAGTGTATTGATTAATTGTTGATCATTTTTTATTTATTTTATTTTACTTTTTGTTTTTTTATTTCTTTTGCGGCATTTTGTCCAAAAATAAGTAATTATTTCCGTAAATAAGAATATTCTTTCCGAATTAAAGTTGTGATTATTATTATTATTATTATTATTAATTAATTAATTAATAAAACTTATTTATTTTGATTATTATTATTAAATCTTAGTTAATAATTGACCGCCCATCTTAAAGCAGCCAATAACTTATTTACTATTCTCTCGTATTATAATAATATGGTATATTATTATTATTATTATTAATTATTATTTATTATTTATGTTTATTGATGTGCATTATCTTTGAATCAATATAATTAAAAATAATTATTTTTATTTAATTAATAAATTATATATTATATATAAACAAACTCACTTATCAAATAAATTATGATCGAGAGAGAAACGGACGGAGCGCACGCGAGGAACAAACAAAACACACAAACAACCAAATAAGACAATCACCCAATGCAACTAACTATACTCACGTTGCCCATTAAGACACAACGAACAACTTAAAGACTCATGCTACCAAACAAACAAATCAGTCAATTAAACCCAATACGATGAACTAAATAAATAGTATACATAAGTATTAACTATAAAAATAATATTTATTAACAAATGCAAATTTTTCCACCCACTTTCCATAATTTGGCTAATGTCGAGAATTAAAAGATCATATAGTTATTATGAATTATTTCGACTAGTGTATTTATTATTGTATTTTATTGTTTATTCTATTAAATTAATTATTTATATATATAGTGATTTAATTATAAATATAAATATAATTATATAATTATATAATTATTATTATTCCCATCTAATTATATACACACAGACCAATAGAAATATTTACAATGAATATCATAATTAAATATTGTTGTTATTATATTAAATAGATAAATTTATTTTATTAATTAATATAATTAAATTAAATATTATATAAAAAAGAAAACAAATAAATTAAAATATATATTTCGATTTTATTATTATTAAAAATTAATCGATCTAATTTTAATTTTGTAATTAAATAAATAAATTGCGATTATGATTTATTATCCCAACAATTATTTAATTAAATCGTAAAAATTAAAGATTTTTAAATTACGTCTTTCAGAAATTTTTAATTACTTATAATTAATTTAAAAAATTATTATTATTATTTTGAAT
This sequence comes from Trachelipus rathkii, assembly GCA_015478945.1. Lineage (NCBI taxonomy): Eukaryota > Metazoa > Arthropoda > Malacostraca > Isopoda > Trachelipodidae > Trachelipus > Trachelipus rathkii. The sequence continues at coordinate 16,377 of JABUQX010134580.1, read as the reverse complement.
TACTACTATATTATCATACCATTCTCCCAATTATTTATTATTGAGTTGGTATTTATTTTGTCCATTTATGTAAAAAAAATTTATTAGAATACCGGGGGTCCGAGTATACTCCAATAAATAATATAGCTTGAATGTAAATTAAATAACCATGATATTTATTTATTTAATTTTTTTTTTTTTTAAATATACCATTTCTATTATTGATTGGTTTCCTTTTAGCTACCATAAATCTTTATTAATCTGCTTTTACTTGCATTTGCAATCTTAACTAACTTTATCAGTCACCACTCCACCATGTTAAACTATCTTATGGTGTTAAGGGCTTTTTGTTTTGAAATGTAACTGAAACAGAAAACACATTTTGCATTTACATATAATTTAAATATAAATATCCATTCATTTAAAAATTTAAACAAACAGGACGAATAAATGTATTTGTGTCCATATGTTTATATGAAACAACAACATAACAATCTACTCACTAATTTTAAGAACTTAGTCACCACACCACAAATATTCCCCCCCACACAAACCAAAACAAAACAACACCACCGACAAACAACAGAGACAACTAAGAACAGCACCAAACAACAATCAGTCACCAACCACAAAATGAACAATATTAATATAATACATAATATAATAAACTTATTATATTATATTTAAAAAATTATATTATTTATCTAGTATTGTATCACTCAAAAGCAAATTATAATCCAACACATCCTTAAAAATATCCGGATTCCAAAATTAAAAAACATAATATATATATATAAATATAACTTTATATTATTAATTTATAAAAACACTATATATTTATTAAATTATTATTGTATTTAAAAATAAATAATTCTCATTATGATGAAAACTAAGTGATAGGTGGATTAATATTTAAATATTTAGTTATTTCCCTTAATATAACATTGTACTTTAAGAGGCAAGAGACAACATTTTTGCTGGGTAGCAAACAAAAATTTTCTCTCTATTTTAATTTTCCTTTTTTTATAGATTGAAGTATTAGGAGGATAACACAGGGATGGGGCAAAGAACGTAGCCACTGCTAAAATTCTATTGACATACAAAAAACTTTTATATCTGTACATCTAGCAAGGCAGACCACTCTATATCTATTTGTTTCATTATCAACCTCTAGAGTGTCCCAAATTTAGCTAAAAAGCCTCCACTAACCGAAAAACCAAAACATACAGATCACTTTCTAGCACACAAACGGATAAAGCCGACACGGGGCCGACAAGTGAGTGTAAAGTAGGGTGGAAAATGGGTTTCCCCCAACCTAAATTTCAAAATTAAATACATTGGGACAAAATAAAAATTTTTTCTCCTATTATTTAAATAAAAATAATTTTTTTACTTATTTATTATAATTTTTTTTTTTTGATAAATAGGGAAATATCCTCCGAAAAAATATATAATATTTATATAATCCTATGTAGCAATTAATTAAGCAGTTAGAAATAGATAGTATAGTAGGATTATAATGTTTTCTTATAAAAAAATAATATTTTTTTTTTTTTTTCTTGGTCTTTATCTAATAATTTTTTATATATTTATTAAAACTGATAAAAAACAAAACAAGCGAACAATATAGGCAGACATTAGCTCGAAAAATAAGGCAGAGAAATAAGGGTGTATAGTTATTTATATACAACCAAAATGTTTTTCATTTTTATTAATATGTATACTTTTTTCACTTAAAAGAGCGTTATATAAATACATAAAAAAACATGTTAAGTATAAAAATTTATATTAATATTTATCCAATACAATTCCTCTAAGTAGGGTCACATAGGTCAACACTTATGTGACTAAGAGTCATATTAGTTCTTATTTTTTATATCTTCTTCAGCGTTTTAAATCCCCCTTGAAAGGAGGGTGTAAAAGTAATAAATGCATTCGTGCAATATACATTAACCAATAATTTGTTTCTGCATATTAATAGAGATATCAAAAGACAACACATAATCTTCCCGAAGCCAGAGAGAAAAGCTAAACTTTTCTTCGTGCTTTTGGTCGCTACTTTTAACATTCCTGTATACCTCATTGTCGGGACCATATACCTCAGTGTTGAAATATCGTAATTGCCCCGTGAGCTATATGTATTAAGCCTCAATGTCGACGTCGTCAAGATGCGATGTTAACTCGTTTTTTATTGTAATCAAAGCTGTAATATTTTCCAGATTTACGAGAACTTGAGAGGCCGCAGATCTTAAAGCATAGTACGCCGAGAAAAAGAAGGTCGCAACCACCGATGAAGCGTTCTCCTAAATAATGTTTGCGTACGGGTTAAGGCCTTTAATTATTGGAAAACACTACGAACGTTAAAACAGAAAACAAGCAGTTTATGTTACTCATATCTCTTCTTCTTTCCTTTTCTCCTACTTTGACTAGATATTTCATACCGAATCGACACCATCTACAAGATGACCACACACATAATGCCTTTCACCCATTGTTCCTGTGTGTCCGTATTTTATCTGTTTTAAGAAATCTTCAACCACGCCAATGAATAAGGGACCAATAGTATTTAAAGCCTTTGACTTAGGAAGTTAATAAGTGATTGATATCCGGGGTATCATTCGAGTTACGATTAAGTATAAAGTGTCACAGCAAGTTGGGTTGGGGGAATAGCGATTTGGAGGAGCCTCGGTAAAACATCGAAACAAGTGTAGAAGAACCAGAAGGCCGGGAGAGACGCCATCGTCTCAGTGTTTATCAGCAGAAAAACATGTTGTCCTAAAAACTGATTGAATACTCTCGAGTTTGTGTGAGGAACCCCATACCCCTCTAATTGTAATTAGTACTATTTTCTCTCAGAAAAATATTCTAGATGACATGGCATTTATCAAAATACGAATGAGCGTCTTCATACTCCAGATTTTCGAAAGTCATTTATTATTTTATAGTTTTACCGAAACAACAAACCACGCTTATTATTATGAAACAACTCACTTAGTTTTACGGAAGACGAAGAAGATACGACAGCGGAAGGTTGTTAGGTCTATTATCCCATAAACTTGAAGTAGATATAGTGCGTGTAGCGTGTGCGTGTGCGTGTGCGTGTGGTGTGCGTGTGCGTGTGCGTGTGCCGTGTGCGTGTGCGTGTGCGTGGTGGGTGCGGCTGTGTTGTGAATTTGTGTTGGTGTTGTGTTTGGGTATGTTGTGTTGTTGTGCGAGTGTTGTTTGAGTGTGTCGGGTGTGTGAGATGTGTGTGTGTGTGTGTCAATGTGTAATTTGTTTACTCAGTAAAGACGTGTAAGCGAAGGAGCCCTACGCTCGGTGCGGTCAAGTGTTGGACTAGACAACCAAATGCGGGGCTAGCTTTGGATTATGTTGGCTTTGGCCGTCCCATGAGCCATCAAAAGTGTTTCTATTAAAAATTTTAAACAACTTTTAATAAACTTAGTTGATGATTTGTAATACGCAAAATGTTCTTCATCTTTTTTAAGATGATGAATAATAAAAATAATAAAACCTATTATGATAAAGTAATAAAAATAATAATAAGAGATAATATAATAATCTTAATTAAAATAATTATATAACAGAAAATAATAATAATATAATAAAAATAATGTAATATAATATACATACCATAATAATATTAATAAAAATAATAAGTAATAAAGCATATGTTTTCTACATTGTGTGATGTATTGGAATGAAGTTGTAGTGTAAGTATTTAAAAATAAATAGATGATATAATAATAAAAATATAGGTTCTTAAGTAATATATAAATATTTCTTTACAATAAATCTGTTTTCAAAGAAAAGAAACAGAATTAATTGTTTTGAAGAACAACGAAAACATCGGCATACATGCGAATGAAGATAATAAGTGTAATGGAAGCCATTGGGATAAAATCATCCTCGGCATTGATATTGGGGAATTTATAATAAACACTAATAATTTATAACAATTAAATTACTATATATATTTGAAGTCACAAGGATCGTGTAGCAGCCCTAGCTAGCGTATAAAGAGAAACAGTCATGGATCAGAGTGTGTAGGCCTCTAGAAGACAGTACCCCGGCGCGTAATAAATTATTCTTAATGATACAACATTTGTTTAATTTCTCCTCGTATAACTTGTTTTCCTTTGGTATGGCACTAAGGTTGTCTCTGGCCCAATAAACATAGGAGCTCGCAAGCTCGTTCATTTCAACCATTTTTACAGAAAGACGTCTAGTTCTAATTCCTTATAGGGGGACATATAAGTAATTTACATGTTGTTCCTCTCTCACTGTCTTTATGTTGTTTCGTTATTGTGTAATCATTGATAATTTGTTTTTTTTATGGATTGGCCAATTAAGGAGACTAACTGTGGTGACTAGTAGCCATGTTCCCTGGTTTTGTTTTGTTGTTATTGTTTTCACAGCTTTGTACTTGTTTTGTTGTTGTGTTGTTTGTTGGTTGTGTCGTAAGTCATGTTGTAATTTGCTGGTTTTCAGGTTCGTGTTTCAAAGTATTGTTCAATTTTGTTTTGCTTTTTGCTGGTGCGGTGTCTCTCTCGATAGTGTCTCTTTGTTGTGTTGTTGTGGTTTCATCATTGGTGTTTTGTTGTTGTTGTTTTTCCGTGTGGGGTTTTTTCGCTGTCTCCCTGATATGTGTGTTTTGCTAGCTTTCTGTCGTTTTCGTCTCTGTTGGTGTTTTATGTTGTGTTTGGTGTGTATGTTGTTGTGATTGTTGTTTGTTGTTGTTGTTGGTGTTGTTGTTTTGTTTTTTAAATAATATAATCAATGAGAATTAACATAGTATTCTGATGGTATGATTGTGGATTTAAATGTAATAATAATGAATGAATAATAATATAATAATAATAATAATAATAATAATAATAATAATAAGTAATAATAATAATAATAATAAAATTTAATAATAATAATGATAATAAAAATAAACAATGAAACAATAAATTAAATTCCACCATTAATTAACGTTAATTAAAAATATATAATAATTATAATAATATAAATAATTAATATAATAATATGGGTCCATCATTCCATTTACTCTTGATTTCAATAAAAGCCCAATCTTCTGCATTTTTGTGTTATTAAAAGTTTGTTGGGGAAATTCTGAACCTCCTCCTGGAAAAGTAATTAGCATCCGGATGCAGGGGTTAAATCATTCCTTCAAAATAACGCTTCGAGAAAAGTAACTGCATACCGAGTTATCTAATGAGGAGCCCTTTATTACCTAGTAATAAAATTTTATGAAATTCCGGTCCCCTAAAAGATTATAAACCTCTCACCGCCCCTCAAGCCCATAGTAAAATTGTAATTGTATATATTAATTATAGGTATTATATATAATTATGAGAATAATAATTTTTATTATTTTTCAGTCCTTTTTTTCCACTTTTTTAATTAGAACATAAACAATTTTGTGAACTATATTTTCAATATTACATAGTGTATTTAATATAATAATTAAATAAATTATTTATTATATAAATAAATTATTATTTATTATATATATTTATATTAATATTATTATTATTAATATATAAATATTGTTTACCATTATTGGTGCATGGTGCACTTTGTACATTAATATACAGTTTAATGTTTCTGAAATCTAAATGTTGTCTGAGGTTAAAGTTATGGGTGGTGTCTGTTTTCGCTGTTTGTGTCAAGTCAAAATTGATACTGTCATACTCTGTTTTTGATGTCATCATTTGATCTGTCGCATTTCTGTTTTTCTTCCTGTTTGTCTGGCTGTCAATAATCTCTTCACTGTCTTAATTTAATCTGTCATTTCTTCTCTCCCATCTACATCAATCTCTTCTCTCTCTACTCTCTATACTCTATCTCTCCATACATCACCTCTCTCCTCTCTCTCTCTCTCTCCCTCTCTCCTACTCATCTCTCTCGTTCTCTCTCTCCTCTCTCCTCTCTACTCTCCCCTCTCTCCTCTTTCTCCTGAAATTTCATCAGTAACGAAATCCATTGTTTAAATATAATATAATAATTAAAATATAATATATAAATATATATATATATATATAATATATATATATATCAGTAAAAAATAATATGTATGAGTTTTCAATAATATTCTTTAAAAGAATAAAAAGTTTATTTTACTTATATTAATTCCACTATTTTAAATGATATATAAATTTAATATTTAAATAATAATACAAATAATTAGATATATTACAGAGTTGTTTATATATAATATATGATTGTTATTATGTTTTATAAATAATATAATTATAATTAAATATATTAATATCGGTTAAGAAGATGCTGTACTGTGAGTTTCGTCATTATTATGTAGTATAATTTTTTTTAATATTAAAATCTCTTTTTTATTATTATTATTTAATTTTATTAATAATTTCCATAATACATTAAAATATCTCGTGCATTACCAACCATAAGGAAATAAGAATATTGATATTTTCTTCTAATCACATCGGAGGTTTATATCTATATATTAATATATATTATATATATATATGATTATTATATATATATATCTATATCTATGAGATATCCCCTGATACTATGATATATACCTTACTACCTATCTATTGATATATATATATTATATACTACTCGTAAAATTACTAGAATATATTTATATAGTAACATATACCATTATTTAATATATATATATAAATATTTTTATAATAAACCGTTAGATGGTAGGTGGTATATATATGTATGGTATATATATATATGTATATAGTTATATATATATTATAGGAGATTGTTGTGTTAACGCGGGTAAGTGCAAAAGTGGATAAACATTTTTAAATAAGTTAGCCTGCAATATAAAATGTGAATTTAAGATGAAATTCTTTTCTTCTTTTCCTTTTATTTGTACTACAGCTTTTGTATTGTTAATTCGGGTCTGTTTGTCTTTTTGTCGTGTTTGATTGTATCTGACTGTCTCTTCGTCTGTGTTAGTTTGTTGTTTGTCTTTTTGTTTTTCTGTATCTCTTTGTATGTATTGTCTGCTTCGATTTGGTTCCATAACTATATTTATGAAACGATCTAATTATTCTGTGAGGCCTAACATTGTCTTCTCTGGTCATATATATATAATACACTATATAGTTATATTTTATATATAGTATTAGTATGTATATGTATATTAGTGAGGTATATTATAAGGATATATAATATATAGTATTAATTATATAATATATATATATATATTTATGTGAATATTCTATGTGCTATTTTAGCTTGGATCTTTCTTAATCAACAATATTTCACGTTCCCCCTTCGTAAATATTTAAACATCCATTACTGTAATTATTAATATAGTAATATATAATAATTATAATAAAAAACATAATCAATAATAATAATAATAAAATATAATATATAATATAATAATAAAAATAATAATATATGAAGTAAAATATTTTTGTGTATAATCTATTTTTCTTAACCTTCTTATTTGGGATTATATAATATATATTATATATATACCCGCCCCCTCTCTTATATATATATATGCCGATACGTATATTATTATATATATATTTATAAACCCCCCGTTTAGGTATAGTATATATATATATATATGATAATTAAAATAGTTGTAAAATATAATAAATAAATAAAATAAAATAAGAATAAATTAATACCTACCATCTTAATTATATTGTGTTATATTATATATTATGTTATATATATTATGTGTTATTTATTTAGGTCTGACTTATCTTGGGTTTGTGAATCAGGTTGGTTACGCTAACATTATTATAATTTGAAAGATTATTCAAACCTGATTTAATCGCATTATGGAAATATTTTTAAAAATATAGAGTTTCTACTGTGAAATATTTTCAATAATAAATAGTAATAATATATAATAATAATAAAATAATAATAAGGATAATATTTAATATATATAGATAATAAATAATAATCATAATAATAATATAATAGATAATAATAATTATAATATATAATAATAATATAATATTAATAATATAATATAATAATAATTAATAAGAAAGAGAAGAGGGAAGAAGAAGAGGTAGAAGAAGAAAGAAGAGAAAGGGAAGAAGAAAGTAAGAAAAGAATAGGAAAGAGCATTATTGCGAACTCTGTAAATAGAGGATAAATACTGAGCGAGAAGAAGAAGAAGCAGTCTTCTAGGCCTTTTAATTAACATTATTTATAATAATAATAATAATAATAATAAGATAATAATAAAATTAATGACTCAATATAATAATAATGATTAAATAATCTTATATATACATAATAAGGTAAGATTATTTTAATATATAATAAATAATAATAATAATAATTTAGATAATAATAAATGATCTTAGTTATGAGATGGTCCTCTCATCCCTTCAATATTAACATTATTTAATCTACACTTTTAATTATTAAAAATACTGATTTTATCTTTTATGGAAATATTTTAAATATTAGAGAGGTTCCTACTTGTAAAATATTTTCAGTAATAACGAATATGATAATGCCAGGTCCTTTCGCTCGTTTAAATAACATTGTTTAAGTCTACATCCTGATAATTAAATTATATAAAAACTGTTTTACCCTGTTTAACCCTTTATAAACTCGCAACGTGGGTCATAATTTTAAGGATATTTTTCTAGCTTTAAAATATTTTATTCCATATAAAATTAATAAGTAGATGAAAATATTCATTAAATAATTCCTCCACTAGATATCAGAGTCGGGACCATCAAGTGACAGAATCGATCCATAAATGATATTATATGATAGGTATATATAATAATATATTATTTTATTTATTCTATATAATTATAATATTAAAATATAGTAATTAAATATTTTTTTAATTTTTCTTAAAATTCAAAAATAATATCATATTATGAATAATATCATCTATATTTAATATATATTATTATAAATAATATTTAACATTAATATATAGCAATATGGTATGGAGAAATTATACTAATCAATTCCTAAGTTCGATTTACAGAAAATTTTGATATTTTATTTAATTTTATGATTTTATTATTATTACATATTTAATAATATAAAAAAAATTAATATAATTTTAAATAACATATGATAATCTATTTGAATTATATCTATAAATAATTATTATTTATATACTTTACATATATATATATATATAAACAAAACGTTGTAAGAGCGCTACCTGTATTCCAGTAATTCAGAATTACAACATAATCAGGAGAATTGAATGCTCATATTAGCTTATGATGATACGTCATAGATCTCAGCAGTATGAAATATAAATAAAATATTAAAAAAACCCCCCTTATATATATTCAAGTTATTTGATATATATAGATTATTTTATTAATTAAAAACATAAATAAAACCTACAACTTTATAACCCGAACTTAGCGATAACTTACAGGATAACTTGTGGACAAAAAATATAAAGTAAGGATGAAATCTCTCTGTACAAAGTTATGTAAAATATTATTTTTGTATTTAATAAATATATTTATTTAGTATATGGCATTAAATTCTAAGTCTATCGGCTGATGTCTCCAGAATTAGTGATCAGATTATATTTTTGATCTGGTTTGAGTCCAGTATATCGGAAAAAGCCCCTATGAAATATTCATTGTTTATAACACATAGAGTAAGCGCCTATTTTGTGTGAGTTTTTAACTTAATACACGAAATAAAGTTAGAATGTTCTCCTGTTCTTACCTGCTTGAAAACTTAAATTTAAAGCTTTATTTACTCCATTATAAATTTTACATATGGAATTATTATTATAGTAGATGTCTATTTATATTTAACTAATGTGTGATGTTTCCTTCAACTATGTAAATATTATTTATCATATAAAATCTATTTCACATATATTTATAATTTATTATTTCTCACATTAACATTTCAGCTTAAATATCATATAGTGTACTTATTAAATATTTACGTAATAATTATAAATGTATTTTAATATCATTCATATGAAATGATTATGGAATAATACTTTACATATGGTACTTTTTGAAATTATAATAAACATTTAAAATTTCCAGGCGCTAAAAACTTTTCGTTACCACTAAGCATAGATAAATAATTTGCCCAATGTTGTAATCATAGCTTCAAAAAAAATTTTTTGGTTGGGAAATTTAGAAAATAGTTTTATCTCGATCCAGAGCGTTTGTTCTATGCATATATTATCTACAATTCCTTGTAGCTTATAATTAGTATTGTCAAAAGATTTTTCAACACTCCCAGTGTAGCTAAGAGGCATCTTCTCTTTAAGTTGGTATAAGTTTGCTTAAAATTACTAATTGCATTTAATTTTATCCTCGTGTGTTTTATCCTTACTTTTCCCTGGTGTAATAACTTTTATTACCCCGCCTAAATGATGTATTGGTATATTTTTCGTAAGTTATTTCGTCCCACTTATGTATAGTAATTTCCTTATATTTCCCTGAGATTTGTTTATTATTAGTTTATTAAATTATGTCGCATTAATCTCCATCATTGCTACAATATTTACTTTTCTTACCATTTTATACTAAATCCTACGTAACCAAAAAAACTGTCAATATTTTCTTGTGTATTTAAAATTTTATGTCCATTACCTTATCTATCTCACTTCTTAAATGAATTCCAGATTTGTTGCTCCAAAAAAAATCATTTAAAGTCTCAGATTTATGAGTTATCCTCAAACCTAATAAATAAGTTGGAAACACGAGCTCGTTTCCTTGAAAAATGTTCTTGAATCAAACTCTTTTGTGTTATAGGATGGCTCAATGGTTAAATTATCAGTACAATGTTCTCAGATGCAGCAAGCGGGGGTTTGACCCAATAGGAGGGAAGTCTTCATTATCTTCCCGTTACTGTTCTATTTTAACCAACTTAGCAATTTAAATTACTGAAATGTTGAAATAATTTAAAATATTAGGAACGAGGGGAAGGATAGGTTGACTTCCTGGTGGCACTGCCTTTACGAGAGCTCGAATATTCTCTTGACCGTTCTTCTTGATTCAAACTTTTTTGGATTTAAGGATGGCTCAATGGTACAACATGCTCAACATGCGTTGGTTCAACCGAAGAAGAAGCAAGTTTTCTTTATTTTTTCGTTTCAGTTCCTTCTTTACTAAGTTATTAACGTGGTTACTGCAATTTTTTAATCGTTTATTCTATCAAAAATATTGCATAATACACATCATTAAAATATCAAATTAATATAAAAATATATTAACATGAAATGGGGTCTAAGGTAACGTTTTCGTCCTTTAAAGCCATAGGGTTTTATACATTGTAAGTAAACTTAAATTTAATATTTAAGTAGAAAAGTAATTATATCTAATAGATAATATAATATTATATAATAGGAATACTACTACTACTACTACTACTACTACTACTACTACTACTACTACTACTA
>JABUQX010134580.1:0-2500 GCA_015478945.1 Trachelipus rathkii | reverse complement strand
ACACACACACACAATAATAATAATAATAACACACACACACACACACACACACACACAATAATAATAATAATAATAATAATAATAATAATAATAATAATAATAATAATAATAATAATAATATTAATAATAATAATAATAATAATAATAATAATTATAATAAAATATTTCACACTCATGAAACAAAAGTTAACGAAGAAAACTAAAACGGGAAAACTAAAGCGAACGTTAAGTGTGTACTTGTGATGTCATACGAACGGCATAAACACCCACATGAGCAAAACTAACCCTTGCACGCGGCTAACAAATGGTAGCTGAGGCTCAGCTACTTTCATGAAAGTAGCTCAGCTACGTCTATGAACGGTATATGAGCACTCTTGAACATACATGAACTCTAAGACGTTCATGGAAGTAGCACAGCTACTTTCATGAAAGTAGCTCAGCTACTTTCATATACATGAACCCATGTACGTAGCTGCGTGGGTTAGGCTTAAAATACATCCAGGAAAGTAGCTGAGTGATGATGTCATAGCATAGAACAAAGGGGGTAGGGGAGAACAAAGGGGGGTAGGGTGAAAAACGATCATGAAAGCATATGGTCAAGCATAAATACACTCAAGCACGTGTATGTCCAATGTACATGTATTGGGGTAGTACACCAGGGTACAGACATTTAAAGTACCCAGAAAGGTAGATACCACCGGGTAGGTGCTGGAACATGCCTTAGGAAAGACCCTGGGTGTCTTGGAACCCCATTCCAGCTTGCCTTAGGGTTTGTTAGCATTACTAATATATATATATATATATATCATAAAGAGAGAGTGAGGGCAGCAAGTATATTAAATATTTCATATATGCAAAAGATATATAGCAGCATATATATATATATATATATATATATATATATATATTTATAAAGAAATTGTGCAGATGTTCTGATAGGACCGCATAACATACAAAGGAGGCTATTCAAAGTAGAATAAATTTCTTCGAAAAAGGATAAACCTCGCTGAAAAAAAAAAAAGGTGGTCCATCACCTTATAAAATAAAGGAAATATGTTTATTATTCCAGGTATTTGTATTATTATGTTCACTCCATATATATATATATATATATATATATATATATATATATATATATATATATATATATATATAAAGAGTATAGAATATATATATATATATATATATATATATATATATATATAAGCTTCATATATAATATATATATATATATTATATATAAATATATATATATATATATTATATATATATATATATATATATATATATATATATATATATATAAATATATATATATTAGTTATTACATATACATATGTATATATATATAAATACACATATATATAGTGTTATACATATATAAGGTTGTTGATATATATATATATAGTTATATACAGTATATTGGTTATAGTTATATATATATATAGTTATAGCATATAAGGCGCGTTGGTTATTATTATATATATATATATATATATATATATATATATATGTATTTAAGGTAATATCCGCATCTAGCGGAGCATCCGCACACATGAAGATCCAGCATCCGCATCCGTATCAGCGCTTTGCCTTGCGAATGTTGAGTGAATATTTATTGTCGAGATTTGATATAGAATTTTATAATAAAAATACTTAAGATGAATCTAAAAATGAAAATAATAAAATGAAAATGAAGACAATTCAAAACGGCTTGATATTCCGTATCTTCTTAATGTTATCAGAGACATTCCAACTCCTCGCTGGAATAGTACACTGCGATGGAAAGAACCCCGTTTCGCGTACCGTTCTGCATCTCCAAAGTTACACTTACAATGTGAAAATGGCTACCATCATACTGTACAACCATGTGGAAGTACCACTGAATAAATTATCAAAACATGTCAGGCACCTATAGCTGTCTCCGATGTAATACCATTAATATCAACGCTAAAGAAGAGCATTGAACCATCTTCAAATGAAACTGAGACGCTTTAAAAAGAATGAAAGATGTAATAAACCAGAGCTAGAAAACTTGGTACTGTGTGAAAAATTAATGGCCTTCACATTTATTGTAACACAGATCCCTGTTATAAAAGTTTTTTGTAACACAATGAGTTGGGGGAACAAGTTAAATGTAACTTTGTGCTGAGCTGGGCAACTTGAATCCACACCAGTCTATTACCTGCCACCTATTTTAAAGGAAAAACAAAACAGAATCCAACAACTTCATGCAAGTAAATCAATAACATATTCTCACTGGAAAATTTCTACAGTCCATTAGATGAAGAAACACACGCATTACAAAAGATGTAGTGCAAACAATTGAAAACTATTATAAAGAAAATAACTAGATACAAAATGATGATCTTATCAGTTGGTGGAAAGTTAAGCAAATGCAAGCCATGTACTCCACGTTGAGCGGCGTAACAACGCGAAAGGTTTCACGATAAATGAAACGGTTGCCAAACACCTATCCGAACTGAACGAAGTACAACAG
>JABUQX010134579.1:0-13530 GCA_015478945.1 Trachelipus rathkii | reverse complement strand
CATCTATCTATAATGAAGTAAATAAAGCAAATTAAGAAATAAATATAAGATATTCACAAATAGTACCTATGTGAATAATCTGTGAATTACCTTATTACCTCAATAATTAACCGGGGTTTAGGATGAATGTAATCCCCATTACATCCTTCCCCACTAAACTTGGGCCCCACCTCATTTTAAGTTTTTCACTTTAAGAGTGAAAAAGAAAAACTGAGGGTGGTTTGCAAGCTTTTAGGTTATGTGAGATGCATAAAAATTTAAATGAATTTCAAAAATATTTACATGAGACACTTGTAAAAGTAACTTTCTTTTACGAGGTTTCTACACAAATTTATATAGCTATTTAATATGAAATAGTACCATGAATATAGTACCATGAATTATAAAGTTCAGTTTAATAAGGTTGATTGTTTACCACACTCTAGAAATATTAGAAATATAAACAAAATATAACAAAGGCAGCACACAGAACACAAAAGCGTTAATAAAGCATTGAATTCACAGAAGTACAGAAGCAATAAGCATCCCTTTATGGTGCGTGCGATCTATCTGTTCAATGATAGAATATTGATTATCCTTTTTTCCAAAGTCCGCTTTTCAATGCGGTACAGTACGGTAAATGGCACTTATTTTGCTATTAACACTATATTTGTTTCGCGAAAGCATTATCACTAAGCAACAACCTTTTCTTGTTTCATGCAAAGCATTAGCGATAACACAACACTGCAATATCCTTTTATTGCTTCATGCGATAGCATGAACACTATAATAAACACTATAATAAGCTAATAAGCAATTTCTCACATGGTGTTGTGTGTAAAAAGGTGTGGGGAATAGAAGTGGTGCACAAAAAAAATAAAAGATATTAGTATAAGAAGTGGTATGATGATACTTTACATGCACAATGACAAACATGAAATAATTTTTTAATACCATTGCATTATGCAACATGCAACTTTACGTCTTACGCCAACCATCAGTGTGCATATAAAGATCATCTTTTATTACAAAGTATTTTAAATCTATTTAGATTTAAATTTATTTAGAATTCCCTATTCTAGGTTTGACACACAAGCACTCAATTTATCAAAGATATTATCTTGTAAAAAAAAGATTTCTTTATCAAGGAGACTTTTTCCTTTAAGAGGAATGAATTTTATGGAATCACTTGTAGAATTCAAGAATAAAAAAATTCTTTATCAAGGGGGAATTTTCCTTGGAGAGGAATATTTCCCTTGAAAGGAATTTTTAAGGGGAATTATATGGAATCTTGTAGAATACATTTTCATAGATTAGACCGCCTCTTCTTCCGGCGCACATATTCTAATGCAGTTGTTAGGACATGTTTAAGATCTTGCACCTGACCCATACTTCTAGTAAAGGGTCGTGAAGGCAAAGATGGGGGTATTTCTTCTTCATATACGAGAGTATAATTACTATGGTCCAATGATATATCCTCGGGATTTCCGAAGACCTCACCTATTATTTGAGGTGGTCCCGGAACAAGTGACAACGGGGATGAAAAATCGTCCGGCCGAATCTGTCCAAAACCATAGGTTGGGATTGATGAAGGAGAAAATCCATGGAACTCAGTTTGCTCTGAGCTTGAAGAAAAATTCAACTCCAATGGACTTTCCTCTTGTAAGGGTTCCTGAATGTCCCTATAGCTTGCTAGGTTACTGGTAATCGGGGGAGTTGGCCTATCCCGAAAATACACAGGTTCAGTAAGAACGGATTCCTGGTCCACCAGTACCCTCTCTGAAGTCGGGGGAGCATGGAGTTCTACTTCTATCGTTTCCTTCACGAATCCATCGGGTGATCCGGATGAGGGAGGACAAATGACCGAAGGATATTGTTTCAAGGGATAATTATGTGGATACAAATCATGAAAGTCCAAGGTAGGTGTCGGGAGTGCATCCTCCGTTGGATCCATAATGCTTGTACCACTACTGTCTGAAGAGGATATATACTCTATAAACGAATCAGACTTCTCATCAGGAGGGAGAACAAACCTAACCCTATGGGGTACATGAACTGGGGTTAAACATGGGGCTATATCAGTAGAAGGACAGCTTTCCTCTACTTGTTGGATATCCCATATGTTTACTTTTTGGGTTACTTCCATGATTTTTGGGGAAAAATCGGGTAACGAATTATATTCATCAAGAGATATGGGGTTGAACTGCATAAAGCCTTCGAAATTGGCATCCTCTTCTCCTATGGAATCCAAGGTGTCATCAAACAGAGAGGTGTCAGAGACAAAGCCGGAAAACCCAGATGAGGATTCGCTGTCTTCCGATGACTCGTCCTCTGACATTTCTGAATTATCTATTACTTCGATATCAAAAAAGGCTTTACGAGTTTCCCTATTACGAGAGAGATATTTACGTAGGTACTCTGGGCACATCTATCCATCCTCGTAAATGGGAGAAATGGACTTTGTGGAGCTTACCTAATGGATCAGCAAAACGGCGGATCACATATGTTACTTTATTTGGATTGACATCCATAACTAAGAAAGGTCCTTCCCATTTGCTATGGAACTTCAGGGCAGCGCTTGGACCAGTACGGACGACTTTCCGGGCCACCTTCTGTCCTGGCTTGAAAGGCTTAAAATTAGCGCTACCTTCTTTCCAATACTGGGGAAAGGTGTGAGCTAGAGAATGCGCTTTTTGTAGCAAGAAGTCCGAGGGGGACATGTGTAAGGCACTATGACAAGTGTTGTTATAAATTAACACAGAGGACGGTAATTCTTCGTCCCAGTTGGTAGGTTGTTCTAAACCAAACACTTGAGGATTTGTATTAAGCTTCGGTTGAACCTCTCACAAATGCCGTTACTTGCGGGATGAATAGGTGAAATCCGAATATGTTTAATGTTGTGGCGTTGTAATGCGCGGAGACGAACTCCGCTCCATTATCCGTAAGGATACAATTTGGAATTTTTGGAAGGAACGAGAGGATATGATGCTCTAATTTCCGAGAAACTGTGTGGCTAGTTTTATCGGAAATAGGAACGACGGACACCCACTTGGAGTAGTGGTCTATGAACACTAGACAGTATTTATTTCCCTTTAGAGTTTTGGGAAACTGCAGCAGATCCATAGCACAGAGATCGAAAGGGGAACTGGCAAGGATTTTTAACATGGGGGGAGTGACGTTTGCAGAGAAATTCTTTTGGGTTTGGCAAACGGGACAACATTGGACAATGTCCACAACTACTGGGTTCACTCTCGGATGCCAAAATTGTTTATAGATTAGCTGCAGCATCTTATTTCTTCCTATATGTGCACAAGAGATGTGCAGGTTCAAAACAATGTGCATGAGGAAGCCTAGGGAAATCATGTACAGCAGTGCATCTGTCTTAGTTTTGTAGTACAAGACATCATTTTCCATGACCATTTGTGTCTTATGCGTTCGATATTGAAGAGGTACCTGTTGCCAGTTGACATTGGATTTCTGAAAACCTTTCAATAGGAATTTTAAAGTCCGATCAGAACGTTGATCTTTTAAGATATCGTTGTCGTCGATATTGGGAAGCATAACACTTATCTGCCTCATAGGGATGTCTTGGGTTGAACGTGGGGTATCAGACTTTCGTTTGATGCCATCAGCTACAACTATCACCTGATTTCCATGAATATAAACTAGCTGTAGGTGAGATAAATGATTATCTCTAAGGGCTGGAGTTCCCAATATTAATGGATGGTCTACCATATATTGTTGTGGGACGATGAAAAATTCTGATAGATGGGTACTAAACCCATATGGAAATTTCAGCTGTAATTTCACATAATGGGAGATTGGGATACGTTCTTTCTTTGCGAAACCACTTATCGCACCCACGCCCACTTTTAAGGACGGGAAGATTTCTTTATGATCGCCCAACGATGAAACTACCTCCGAACTTATTAGGTTAATACCTGCCCCGCTGTCTACAAGACAGTTGACTCCAGGAGGAGGTTAATCATCTGTCACCCATACTACTAGGGGATCAATATCCGCCTGACAAAGGGCTATATGTATGACCATTTCCTCGTCTAGGTCCATCAAATCAGACACAGGAGAACCAGCAAACCTTTTTTCGGGGTTACGACCAGGGAGTTTCTCAGGGAGTTTTCCTACATTCTCTTTTCCGTATG
This sequence comes from Trachelipus rathkii, assembly GCA_015478945.1. NCBI lineage: Eukaryota > Metazoa > Arthropoda > Malacostraca > Isopoda > Trachelipodidae > Trachelipus > Trachelipus rathkii. The sequence continues at coordinate 9,391 of JABUQX010134579.1, read as the reverse complement.
ATGGTAACGTAAAGAGGAGGTTTAGATTTTCATCCATATGGTCAGATCATGTCTCTCCCACAGGTTGACTCAATCCTGGGGAGACCAATGGTTTAAAGGCGCTGAACATGCTTCATCCGGTCCTTGACAATGGCCCTCTAAATGGGACTTTGAACAAGCATCACAATCCAGGAAACGCCTCGGAGTCCTTTGTGGCTTTCCCTTCATTGGGGACCGCGACTGTTCTCTTCTTGTGGGGGTTCGTCTAGAGGAAACTTTCTGGACAGGAATGGTTCCACGGGCATTATTATTTGCTGGAGAAGCAGATCTATTTCGACTTTGCCTAGGAGGTGTCCTATGAGTGCAATTCATACCAGAGTGCGGACCACCACAGAACGGGCAGGTGAAAACTCTGGGAAGTGGAGGCGATGACTGTGGAGAACGGCGGGACCTACATTCATCTCGATCGTGCCCTTTCTTCTTACAGTAGCTACAAATTCCTAAGAATTTGTAGCAATCCTTCATACTGTGTCCTTTCTTCTCACAGAAATCACAAACGATGACTTTCTTGTCATCTCGGGTGTTATAGCGAGAAGAGGGGTTATCTTTACGATCGCGTCGAGAATCACGACGATCATCACGGGGACGAGCACCACCGGATGGTTTCACTTGGGAATCGCGATTTGAACGACGTGGTGACGCACGAGATGAGGAACGACGGGTCGGTTTTGGAGGCGGTGATAGACTTTTCCTATCCTGTACTGTTTCTATCCAGTTAGGTTGCAAGGTATTGATCTGTATAACCGACTCGGTTGATTCGTTCAGATCATCTCGGTGGTGTTTATTATGGTTAGATTTCTTTGAGTATGAATCATGAGAGATGGAATTGGGATAGTGATCGTTGTCACTTTCCAGGGAGTCTGCAAAGCTCACGATCTTCTCCCATGAGACTCTGATGTTTGTCTCATTTTCCATTATCTTGATATATTCGCGGACGCTCCGTTCGATATCTGGCGGAAGACTACATAAAAATGCAGTCCTAAGGGACTCGTGTTTCCGCATATCGATACCATTATATGCGCGTCGCGCTAAGCGTTCCAAACGAAGAGCGTACATTCGGATTGGTTCCTTATGGTCTCGACGAGCCGCGTGATAGGCGTGCAAACGGTACTCGTTTCGACGTTTCTCTTCATTGTAGAACCATGCTATTAAAGTGTCACGGACGGAAAAATAGTCACGATCATCCTTGGAGATTAGCTTAATAACACGCTGGCAAGGAAACGACCTTCCAGACTTGCCGCCAACCTACCAAGCAATCTGCAGCCATGATGATGTGCATTTGGGGGTATGAAGACTACAATAACGCCTCAATATCTTCCAAAATGACGAGAAGATCTATAGTTCAACGCTTCAAATTGTATCGACCAGGGATCGACGAAGCTTTCACTTTTTGCGAATTTTTTTAGTAGCAATGGACTAGGATGATGATGCATCTTACCAACAAAGAATCTATGCGTTTCTTAATTATGGGACCTGAGATACGATTCAGTTCAGGAGGACCAGGTCATTTCTTCACTAAACTGTTGGAGATCTCACTTTAGCGCTGTGAGCGAATTTGAAAAGTCGTATGATCCATAACTATTCAGGTCGACATGGTCAAAAAGAGCGAATAAGAGTAAGAATTGGTTTTTTCCCTTAAGGATGCTCTGTCTACTACACGGGGTTATACTCACCCGATTGATCCCTATTCTAACCCTAAACAAGTCAAGTAAGTGTGAGATGGCTGTAAATGGAATACTAGAAGGTTGAGTATTATCTAATATAGAGTCATTCATTGACTGTGAACTTAAAAGGTCTTGAATTAATACTTCCCCTTCTTCGGGATGAGTTCTACAGCGGGTTTCACTTTTGACATTGAACCTTACATTATGATCACCCGGATTATGATGAGATCGAGGGGCATACTGGGAAGCATCCTTCTCATAGAGAGACAAATTTTTAATTAAGGAAGGATCGCGAAGGTCGAACTTCTTGGCCTTCAATGAGGGGTTATTTACAAGGAGACGGTGATCATAATTTTTATGAGCTATAGCTTCAGCTTTTTCTTTTTGCAAAGCCAAAGATTCATGAAGCTTTTCCAGATATGGAATAGGCAATAAGCCATCATCAACGTCAGAGTTGGAATCAGACTGGCTATATTCATCCTGTATTTCCCACTGAGGATTATGCCTATGGTGAGTGGTGGTTGAACCATTTGTTTTCTTCAATTTGGGAGGTTCATCCAACCGTAAAAGATTTTCAACAACAGGGGGTTTTTCAGCTTTATGAGGTCGACCCCACTGTGGTGTGGTTTCTACATCTTCCTCATTGGGTGGAATATTGCTTCCATGAGGATTTAAGGGACTTGCCAAACCATGTGGCCTTTCAGGGGTATGTGGATTTTCCACATCTTGAGAGTTATCATCTCTATAAGGGCTTAACAAATTATGTGAGCGTGAGGTTTGTGATTTATCATCACCCTCCTGTTTGTTAGAGTTTTCATTAATTTTATTACGAACAACCACCGCACACCCATCCACCGGGAAATTCCCCAATTATCCTGACTAGCAGGAACTTTAGCAATGTGACATTGTAGATAAGGGCGGCAGTGTAAGAGTGTATGTGTTTTAAGTTTAAGAGAGGAGTTACGACACCTCTTGAGCCAATTCCTAAAAGAATACGAATATGGTTTGAGAAAACCAGAATTGAAGTTCAGACGATGATGATCGTTAAGATTGAGAATGCGCACGCTTCGCGAACGAGAGACAACAGTGTCCCTGTTCGGGCGCCAAATCAATTTGGGCTATGATGTAACGGAGACCAGGATAATGGCTGTCCAAGAAGAAGAATGAAGACTATGTTTTGAAGAAACGATGAATTGCAGCACTTAGTTATTCTGATCTCCAAACATATAACATCATAGAATTGATTAATTTGGAACTCTATGACTAGCCATATAATTTAAAAGAATAAAAGAAAAAGGGGAAAAAGGGATGAGTTAGAAGAAACTAACCTATGACTTGACGTTAATTAATCTTTCCTTGACACTGTGTGTAGCACTTCCTTTCTTTTATCTTTTTCTGAGGGCAAGCGATCAGGCGATAGTATTTTCTGACGGTGGTTCCTTTACATCACGGGACACCATTATCTATGCTCACGAAAAGGTGCACACTTGGTTTGATGTTGGATGTGTGAAAGGTCAGTCGGGATATGTGTAAGTTTATAAAAAGATGGATGGGGGGTTAAATTTAAATAATGTGTGTAAATAACCTTTTAACCTTCCATTATTCATTAATTAATTATTTATAATAGACACCAAGGGATAGCGAAAGAGAATTAAAAGTATAATTTATTAGGGCAAATAATAAATTACGAAAATACGAAAATAGCGTAAAGTAATAAATACGTTCCACCTATTTCAGGTCTTGGAGTAATTCTCCACAGAGCCGGAAATAGAAATATGAAATAATTATACTAGGTAAATATACAATACTATGGACACAGAAGTCCTTTGAATTGAGGGGAAGAATCTCCTCAATTTATAAGAATGCGGGTAAATACGAAAACTGCAGATCTGCGGAATCTGCAGAATTGACGAGGGCGGAATTTGGCTCAGTTATAAATAAATAAGTATATATGGGGATATGTTAAGGGTAATTTATATATTACAAAATTTTGATGGCGATTGATGGTTACAATCTATTTTATAATTTCAGCTGCCTACCAGTTTTGGCAGTTTATATTTATTATATTTTTCATTTATTGATTTATCATTTATTTAAGATAACAGACAACATTGACTTAACTGCAGTTGCCGTCGTTATGAGAACCCGAGCTTCATTTCATGCGGGTCTGCTAATATGGTATGCATAATACGGTTGATAGTCATTTGGTTTGGATCAGCATAAGGGCAAAAGGGATCATTTGACTTCAAGGGCTTTTTCAAGAGCAAGGGGAGCAATATCCATCAAGAGATTAAGAGGAAGCCAAAGGCAAATAATGATCAAGCACAAATTCACAAGCATATTAAAATAACCAAGCAAATAAAATTGCTGCGTCCTTAAAGCAATGAAACTTGGAATCCAAGCATAAAAAGATGCGAGCACAAGCACAAATTGATCAGGCTTAGGCCCAAGACCAAAAACTGACAATGAAATGAATAGACTAAGAATCCGATTACAGTTGATTCAAAGTTAAATAAATTATAGTATTTAAATAGTAAGGGGAAATTTGCTTTAGGAGCATAGGAGCTTATATACTATGATAAAAAAAATATTACTTAGGGAAGTTAAAGAAGGGATATCATATTGAGGATGATTCTACATTTAAAAGTGGAAAAGGAAATATAATTATAAATGTTCATGCCATTGCAACCATACATAAGTAATGAGGCTTACCTCCTATCTGTATGGAAATCCTGTATAGGGGTTTTTGTAGATACCGTGCAGTTGAGACATGCAGGTGAATATCCCTTGACCTGCATAACATTACATTTTGCTTTTATATTCTTTTCCTTTAACCGCATATCATATTATTTATACATTATTGGTACATCACATTAAATAGTTAAATTTGAGGTAAATGCAGATACAAAAATTCACTACCTGAATATAGAATCCAAAATGGCAATGAATTAAAGTTTAGTTCCCATAAAAATTACTAAATTGAGAAATGGGAAACTTTATATAAAAAATACATATCATAACTAGAAAACTATTTGTCTCTATAAAAAAGAAGATATAAAATATTAAATACTAACTGCCTATTTGCTCATAGTTGGCACATGAAATACAAAACAGAAAATAATGATTATACGGTGGGCATTTATTATTCCAGGAAGCCAATGAGACGATGTTTGTCACATACAACAATGAAATTAATTTAACCTCCTGGAACAATTGCAGATATTCACAATTTTAGGTCACAATTTGTGAATTTATCTGTAAATGACCACATTTATTCACCTGAATAATTTTAACGGGGGTTAGGATGAATGTAATCCCCATTACATATATATATAAAATAATATAAAATATATATATAATAAATATATATATATATATATATAATATATATATATATATATACTATATATATTATATACTATATACATATATAATACGGTATAATATAATATATATATATAATAATATTATAATAATATATATATAATAATATATATATATTAAATATATAATATATAATAAATATAAAAATATAATATATAGAATATATAATATAATAATATATAATATATATATATATAATATATAACACCCATTTGCGATATGGTATGTATGACATTTCCAGTGACCTAATGTTCGCCTTTCTGTTAATCGTGACATATCCACATTCATCCTCCAGACAAACATATTAATATTACACATACTTAATATCCCACACCCCCTTCTAGACAACTATCATATACAGACAATCCCCTAATCTCCTTATTCTAATACGTGAAGGGAGAAAAAATTTTCCACATCGTATGTCCTGCGTGTCGTAGAAGGCGACTAAGGGACCGTGGTAGTTAGGTTGGCTGCCTACTACCCACTTATCTATTTGCCAGGAATGCATTGCATCTCGAGAGAAGGTCGTGATATGCAGTAAGCGCCTCTATCCTCAGAGAAAGATATAGAATCGAATCTAGTATTGAATGTCAGAGGAATAAATGTTGAGGAGAATGATAGAGAGGTGATTGCATAGATAATAGAAAGGGCAATCTTAATTGCTCGCTGTACTAACAAAGATGGAAACTGATTGAAAATGGAGTGAGATGGTGTGAAAGGAGTTTGTATTGCAGTCACTTATGCTGTGGAAAATAATGAGAGGGGATAGAAAAGGATATTTGCAAATCTGATGAGTGAATTGTGGAGGAGCAATGTTAGATGATTTCATTGTATCAGTACTAGAAAGTCAAAGGGTTTAAATATTAAGTTGAAAAAAGGTCAAAATTTGTGTTGTTGCGACATATGATCCATTCTGAGGGTAATGTTGACAAGAGTACGATTTTCTGGGATACCTTCTGAATGAATTGGATGGGAAGTAAGGAGATTTCAGTTCATTGCCACATAATCTGCCCATCAAGGATTTTATTTTACAGTGTCACCACACTTCACGGAAGCAGAGCACCACATCTCAAGGAGGGGTGTAGTACTCTCAAAAGTTCACCCTCTTGTTCGCAAATTACGCATAGAAGCACAGATCGCAGACTTTAAAGTTGAGAAAGAGATAAAATTCGTTTAGAAATACAGAAAGATGGAAGAGGAATTCCACAGAAAACAGAGGTGGTGGCTGAGAAGAAGAAGCACCATAGCAAACTAGCCTGGAAGTACCAATGAATCACACAATACTCACTAAGTGCGAGATACAAACACCCTTTGTGCTAACGAAGTATCGTAAAAGGTGCGTGGTACGTCATTGGTAAGTTCCCTCGAGCACTTGCCGAGCAAGTACCATATAGGCATTGAATATAGAGCACCAACACACGTTTCGGCAAAGATGAGGGTTAAAAGTGAACCTGGAAAGTACAGAAACTGTTTATAAGCCTTTTTGCCAGATTGGACTCGACCCTCCAAAAAGCCGGTGAAAATAACTAGAGACCCCCCCCCCCAGATATGAAGACAGTACTCTCATACATGGGCAGGATTGAGACCCTTAGTATTGCTGAGACGCAACTGAGAAAAGAGGAAAGATCTACACAGTCTAAACAGAAACTTCCCAGTTCTTGAAGGCCAATCCTAGCAACCGCGAAAATTGTGAATGTTGAGGTTTCAAAGACATTTTTTATTGTTCATGTTAAGTCAAGGATATTTATTCAAACAGGAGAGAACGACAGAACCGTCAGAAAGAGAATAGAAAGGTAGAAGGTATAAAATACTTAAGATATTTGAAGTATGGGTTTTTAAAGAACAAGAGTTCTTAAAAGTTATTTCCATCCATCAGCGAGAATAAAATGGGAAAGATTAAGACGAGAGGCCAATTGAGTAAAAAGAGGAGTTAGAATTGATACGAGTTAAAGGAAATGATGGGATCGATCTCAGAATACGAGTGATAGAAGTATAAGCGTGCAGGTGAGAAGATCAGTAATGAACAGTAGAATAAAGATTAGAAGAAAGACAGAACACCTGAGGAACACTATGAACAGCAGAAAAGAAGAAAGGAAATCGCCACATCAAACAACAGCGACCGAAATATTGTAGCGAATTTGAAAGAAAGCTAACATAAGTAAAGACAAGAGAAGGAGGAAACCCAAAGGAGGGGAACTTTGCAGAGCAGTGACGCGTGCCATACTCGGTCAAATGACTTTGCGGAATGTCAACGCGCCACCACGCAAGGTCTTCCGGTAGTTACCTAAAGAGCGAAAAACCATAAATGGTTGATAGGAATGTATATGCGCCAGTAGATTCGTGCAACTAGAAGCCGTACTGGCAGATCGGAATGAGTTCCAGATGATCTAAGAAAAGTGGTTGAGAGAAGTGTTTCAAAGATCTTAAATAGAATACAAGTGAGAGCTAAAGAGGGCGATAGTTAGAAGATCAGGCGGCTTCTTTTGAAATAGGTGGAACATGTGAGAGGCTATCCAACGCTGAGGCGAAAAGTAGCTAGTATTGAAGATTTACCGGTATAGAGAATATAGTGAGTCGAGGGGGCCGAAGAGATTAGCCTTCTCAGTTGGAGAATTAGCAAAACAATGATCAGATCAAAATAAGAGAGGAAAAGGCAGATTTACAGAAGTGCTAGAGATGAAAAAGATCTTGTCAGTTAGGGAGAACCCAGGAGGGTTAGCGCACTTTCCTTTAGATGAAAGCCCACATTTTGACTCGCGAAGAGTATCTCTGCAAACAGATTTCTAGCTATAATGAAAATTAGCGAGAGTTATAGGAGAAAATGAGACTTTCCACCCCCAAGATTAGAGCACATGTCTCTAGCCTGAATGGCCAGAGAACAAGCACGATCGAACATGGATTATGAGGAAAAGAAAGATTAGTTTTAGAAGGAATGAATGAGGAAAAAAAGATTTAGCTGAAGAAGGAATGAAACCTGCTCATCCCCCAAAATCACCGGATTTATTTTTTACAGCTCCCTCCTTATCTTTTAATCTTTATACATCCATCACACTATTCCATACTGAGGTAACCAATTTGCTATCATCTGCAAACTTGGAAACCTTACGTTAATCCCTGGTCTAAATAATTTTAAATACATGTATGAGGAACACAGCACTTGACCTAAGAAATACATTACGGACCCACAATAAATGCTCCTCATACTTTCCAATTATTTAATAACATTTTTCATTTTCATTGAATTAACTATTATTATTATTATTATTATTATTTATATTATTATTATTCATATATTATTAAATTATTATAATTAATACTAAGAGACTTAAGGAATCAAAAATTTTGATCCTTAAAATAATTTCGGGAGGTTGAACCCCCTGACCCCCTGTCTACAGCCTTAATATATATAACTATAATATAATATATTATAATAATATATATATATAAATACTATATATATAATATCATATATATGATATATAATTAAAAAAAATAAACAAAAAAAAACAAAAAAAACAATAAACAAAACAGAAAATCTCTAGAATAGCTACTCAAATATATATATATATAATATATTAATATAATATTATATATATATATATATAAAATATATAATATATAAAATATAATATACATATATATATATTATATATATAAATAAATAAAATAATAACTATATATATATCAGGGCTGCGGAAGTCGGTAAAAAAATTTTTCGATCTACGCTCCGACTCCTAAATCAAAATTTGGGATTTACCGACTCCGACTCCACTTAAACAAAAAATTTCGACTCCGACTCCACTTAAACAAAAATTTTCGACTCCGACTCCACTTAAACAAAAATTTCCGACTCCAGCAGTCAAATTAAAATTTCGATTCTGACTCAGATTAGTGCTTACCAGATTACAGCAAAAACATTTTTATATTAATTATAAAAACAAGCAACATATTATAAACATAACAGTATATACTTTACTCAATAATAATAATAATTTAATAATAATAATAATAATAATAATAATAATAGCAATTAACAGAATTCTTAGAAATAAAAAACAAAAGAATTTCTGACAAAATTAAAGAACTCGATTTGTATAATTTAGATATATATATATAAATATATATATATAAATATTAATATATATAATATGATATATATATAATAATTATATAATATATATATATATATTATACATATTCATATAATATATATATATATATATAATATATAATATTATATATATATATATATTTAAATATGATTGCCTTAAAATAACATAAAACTTCAGAAAAAATTCACCTTT
>JABUQX010134578.1:12500-25000 GCA_015478945.1 Trachelipus rathkii | reverse complement strand
TATAATACTATTTATATATATATAATTATATGTATAAATAATATATATATATAATATAAATATAATATATATAATATTATAATATTACTATAGTTATAATATATATAGTAAATATAAATTATATATATATATATATATTATAATATATATAGGATATATATATAGTATATATAAATATATATATATATAATTATATATAATATATAGTAAATATATAATATATATATATAGTATATTATACTATATTATATAATACTATATATATATAATATATATATAAAAGCACCTATAATATATAGTATATAATATATATATATATAATATATAATATAGTATAATATAAATATATTATATAAAATATTATATATATATATATGTATATATATAAAAAAGGCCCCATTTTTTCTGTTAAATATAATATATATTAGGATAGTATATACTATATATATATATATATATATTATATATATATATATTATATATAGTACTATATATATATATATAGTATATAAAATATAATATATAATATTTATTACATATATTAAATATATTTTTCCACTATAAAAAGTAATTTATATATATATAGATATATTATATATATATAATATGATATATATATAGGTATATATTAAGAGTAAGGTAGTATAGAGTATATATATATACTAGTTACTATATATAGTAAGTACTAATGATGGTATATAAAACATGCATACTAAAAAATATATGAAGTATTTTAAAAAAAAAATAATGACTTTAGAGAATTCTCATGCCATTCTTAAGGAAAAAATAAAAGATGAAAAATAATAAAAATAAAAATAAAATAAATAAAAAAAAATAAATTTGTTCCCTTATAAATGTCTTGAAGAATAAACACAATTTTTCCTTTCATCTCTGAATATTTTTGTGCATTTTTGCAACGAACATGAAAAACCACATCAAACATACCCAACGCACACACAGCCTTCACACACACACAACACCCACCTACACACACGATACACACACACACAACACCACGCACACCACCTACACACACACCACGTACCATGCATATAATATATATATATATATATATATATATATATTATTATAATAATATTATAATATATATATATATATATATATATATATTATATAATATTTAAAATTTCTTTGTTCGGTTATCTCCCTCAATCTGTGACATCTTGAATATATTTCTGTCGTCCTAAAGCATCTGTGTTAGACGGCCACTGTTCATCTTTTAAATAAATAAAGTGCTGGTGTTCCTCAGTCTGTCCAATCCATAATTTCCTTCTACTCTTCATTAATATATTCTCACTGTACCTGTTTACTTATCCATTTTCTACCTGTGTCGACGTCACCCCTTCATCTTGATCCTTTAATTTCGAAAGACACCCTCGCCGGAAGACATCCCTCCTGAAAGACATCGCTCCCGAAAGATATCCCTCCCGAAAGATATCCCTCCCGAGAGACATTCCTCCCGAGAGACATCGCTCCCGAAAGACAATCCTCCTGAAAGACATCCCTCCCGAAGGACATCCTTCCTGAAAGACATCCCCTCCCGAGTCCCGAAGACGATCCCTCCCGAAAGGAGGTCCCTCCCGAAAGAGAATCTTTCCGAAGACATCCTTCCGAAAGACATCCCTTTCAAGAGACATCCCTCCCAAAAGACATCCCTCTCGAAATATATCCCTCCATAAAGACATCCCTCCTATGAAAGACATCCCCCACGAGATCATCCCTCCCGAAGACATCCCTCCGAAAGACATTCCTTCCGAAATTACATCCCTTTGCCTGAAGCATGACCGGCCGAAAAGACATCCCTCGCCTAAAAGACATCCCTCGTGAAAGAAATCCCTCACGAAAGACATCCCTCCCGAAAAACATTCCTCCCAACAGCATTTATTTCACAAAAAAAGGTAATCTTGGAGAAATTATCCAATGATTTTTCTCGAACTTCAAATCGGAACACGGAGATCAAGGTTGTTTTCAATGCCCCAAGTCAGTTCTTTTATCTTTCAATCCAACGAAATCTCTCTCTCTCTCTCTCTCTCTCTCTCTCTCTCTCTCTCTCTCTCTCTCTCTCTCTCTCTCTCTCTCTCTCTCTCTCTCTCTCTCTCTCTCTCATTTTTGAAAACAAGCAACTCAAGCCTTCAACTATCCTTAATATTCTTTGGTTTTCTTTTTCTCGTGATTTTAATTGGATTGATCGGATCTTATTGCTTCTGTATCTAAACAAGTTTCTAAGAGGTTAAGTGTTCTGAAACATCTTCAGAATTTCATACAGTTGCTTGTCCTTTATAGAGCCGATTTAACCCTGCATGGAGTACGCTCAGCACTCAATACAGAGTGAGTGTTCCTCACCCACAGCTTTCTTTAAAAAGGTAGAGCCTAGGGCTTTCGTGTTGCCAATTTTTCTACTTTCAGTAACTATACTTTCTCTTTAGACAGGTTTAATTTTGCGTCACTTTCATTTTGAATACTCTCACTATTTACAATAGATACTGATGTTCTGACCTCTTCAGTCGCATATCTTCTACATTGAGGAGGACTTGTGTGACACGTCTTTCTACACATTCTCATCCCTTCTTTATTCAACTCTCTAACCCTAGACTTAACCTCTATGCTCAATCTTACTGGTAAAGTCTGGAACACACTTCCTTTATCTATTTTTACAACTAACTACCTTTGACTGGGACACTTTCAAACGACCGCGACCGCGAAAGCGACCACCGCAACCGCAACCGCAACCGCAACCGCAACCGTGACTGCGGAAGCTATCTGTTGCAGAATTAGTTAGAATACACCAAAGCAAACTGCCCTAGCGAGCAAGTTGTTGAGCTCACTTATCAGTTGCGTTACCCTCTCCCATTGGAGGTAGCTTTACTTTGGGAATACCTTTAAGGTGCAAGAAGAACACAATAGCAGAACCCAAACTTCAAAACATCTACCTCTCTTACGAACTCAAATCACGTGGTGGATTAATCAAATCACCAATAGGTAAAGTTCAAAGATGAGTGTAGTCAGGTTTACTTTAAGTAGAAATGTTTGGAAGGGATGTGTTAGTTTGAGAACGGAAGAATGTTTCTGTTGAATATATTGGTAGAGTTTTGGAAGTAAGAGTATTGAAAATGTTCTCAAAATACCTTGTTGTAAGCTGTCAGGAATTGCAGGTCTACTCCAAATATGAGGTTTTAGTAAGTGAACGATTCGTTACCTCACCAAATTATATTCCAACCGATGTATAATTTTAGTCCGAGTGGAAAACTCAAGCCTTAAACATGAAAAAGCTACATGTAGTCCACTAAGCAATGCCAGAACTTAATGTATATTCAAAATCTTCATTTGCTTTGTTATTAACACTGTTTTTATTAATTTTATACCAATGTAGACAGATAAATGAAATAAATTCACAAAAGTCATTTTTAGAAGTAGAAATTAGAAATTTAATCCAAATTTTATGCATAATAATTATACTAAAACTTGAGAACATCATCAACAGAATATTTTACATTCTTGAAAACATCATCACATCAACAGAATATTTTACATTCTTTTCATGTATTATGGACAAACAAAATCAACACTAAAATACTTTGAAAAACACAGTTATAAGACCCCTTTAATTTCCCTCAGAAAATGAAACATCGTAAAATAAGTAGTTAATCTTCGGATGTCTTTTGCGTTTTCAAAATACACTATAATAGTAATTAAACTTGGGAATAAACTTCGTAGCGACAATTAAAAGTCGAAAATAACTTCAATATCTTTGTTTGTTTGTTATATAGTTCAGTTTTTTTAGTGAATTAAACTGTTGCTTAATCAATCGGAGCTCCAAAAAGTGCAAAATATTGTATATATATATATATATATATATATATATATATATATATATATATATATATATATATATATACATATATAAAAAAATTATATATATATATATATATATATATATATATATATATATATATATATATATATATATATATATATATATATATATATATATATATATATATATATATATATATATATATATATATATATATATATATATAGAGAGAGAGAGAGAGAGAGAGAAATTTTATCATACATTATTGCTGAAAAGAAGGTTGGCTAACCTTTATAAAGTGGCCTCGGTTAAGAGTTGGTAGACAGGAAACCAGTGTGCATTGCGCAGTGTACAGTGTGCAGTGGGCAGAAATATACTTCTTGTGTTAGTTAATATTAATCAATAAAAAATTGGACGTAATTTTTAAACGCAATATAATATAAATAGTATTTCATGCTACAACACAATAATGTAATATATGTACATGGTTTTAGTTTCTAGATTCTGTTATGAACAGCAGTTATCTTGTGGGAACTTTATGCACAGCATGAACACAGCATTATATTAACAGAATACTTATTTATGTGGATTGGAATCCGAGACGTTGTACTTGAAAAAGAGTTCTCACCTTTAAATTTATGACTATCCTCCCCCCAAACACACGCACACAAACCTACACACACACACACACACCTTCACACACACACACACCTACACACACATTTTACTTTCCATGAAATTATACCAATGTGAATTAGTAACAAAAAATTTTTTAGCAAAAGTTACATGAATTGGAAAAAGCAATACCAAATTTCGTAAACAAATCCTAAATAATTGAAAGATGGTCATTTTTATGTCATTGGAACCAATTTTCCCAAATAATTGTTATTTCTTCAGTGGTAAGTGGTATTCTCCAAGTGACATCATTTAAGAAACTAGCATCTGCATTTTTTTAGGATCATAAAGAAGTTTCTTTTACTGACACTGCCTGTTATTACAGACTTAATTGTAACATGCAAAAAACTTAATTTCAGCAAGTTATGTGTAATCCCACAAGCTGGACAGAATTTGGAAATGCTAGAACTTTTTTTATAGAATTGAGGTTATTTTTCTTGATTGTGAGCCTGACTTTTCAGCTAGGTTCCCTGACCTCATGACTTCAGGTATCTCTCTCTCTCTCTCTCTCTCTCTCTCTCTCTCTCTCTCTCTCTCTCTCTCTCTCTCTCTCTCTCTCTCTCTCTCTCTCTCTCTCTCTCTCTCTCTCTCTCTCTCTCTCTCTATATATATATATATATATATATATATATATATATATATATATATATATATATATATATATATATATATATATATATATATATATATTATATATATATATATATATATATATATATATGGGGCTTGTCATTTATGCGTCTAATATGTAGCCGAAGACAATTTTTTTTTTTAAATTTACGTTTTCGAACAAAATGTTCAAAACAAATACAGCAGCCAGCTCGCGTAACGAAAAAAGTTTGAAATTTTTTCCAGCATTTATTTAAGTTTTGAATTTGTTTACTACGCCAGGTTTAATTGTGAATTTGTTTATTAAAACAATGGAAAGTGAAATAATATATATAGTAGTTTGGCCGCAGTTTGACCACTACCAGCCTTTTCGATATGAAGGAATAGAGTTATAGGTCTGAAACTTGGAATATAATGTATATATGGGATAAGCTCGAATCCGTGTAAATTTCAAGTCTGTAGGATGTATATAGAGGGGGGTCACCCCCGAGAGCGTAGCCGCTACGCCCGCGTTTATACCCTTTTGGCTTTCCAAACCCGAGATTGAGTTAAGCCTAACGGCTAATCATCGACCCAGGTGTTCGATGCGCATGAGAGAGAGAGCGAGCGAGCGCGCGCACGCGTGCGTGCACATACACCCAATGTTATTATTATTATTATTACGTCGAAGATTCGATTTCCGAAGGAAATCGAATCTGAGTCGAAAAACGATCCCTGTAAGGGATCGTTTTTTTACGCACTCCGACGTTGCGTTCCGCCGTGGCCGCGTCTTCGCATCCGGTTCCGACTCCGACGTTGAGAGCCAGCCTGCCTCCGACTCCGAACTTATCGTATCGTGCTAAAATTTGGAGAGTAGTTAGATGATGAGGTAACCTCAGTGTATACGAAGTTACGTCTGCGTAACTTCGGGGACCACCCCACCCCCATTAAAAAATCGAAGTGTTCGTAATTGGCTGAAATTTGGTGAGAGGATTCAGAGTTGAATTTCTAGAAAGACTTGGTATGTGAATCAAGGAGTTGGCTCCGGCACCGGTGCTGGAGCCACTGCGGTGCTTAGTTAATAAACATTCGTATAACAACAATATTGGTGTGCCTTTATATATGTTATTGATCTGTAGATTTTCTTGAAAATACTTGTTTGGTGAACCATTAAGAAAAAAATAAATAAATAAATAAATAAATAAAATTTCTTATTTTTTTGTTTATAACTTACAAATTTACGTTTTTACATACCCTAAAGCAGTAAATCACTAAATCAAACCACTATCCAACCTCCCTCCTGACCATCTGTGATCTATTGATCTATTGATTAAGGTCAAATTTTTACTAAAATTGTAACGTTTTACATACCCTAAAGCAGTAAATCACTAAATCAAACCATCATCCAACCACCCTCCTGTCCATTTAAATCTATTGATCTATTGATTAAGGTCAAATTTTTACTAAAATTGTAACGTTTTACATACCCTAAAGCAGTAAATCACTAAATCAAACACCATCCATCTACCTTCCTGTCACCCTCCTGACCAGGTGTGATCTATTGATCTATTGATCTATTGATTCAAGTCACATTTTGAGTATCATTTTTGGATAAACATAACATAAATTCAAGTTCTTTATACAAAGATCAATCAATATATGTCAACGTAACAAAGTTTTCACATTAATAAAGCTAACATAGCATCATCTAAACTAAGAAAATAATGCCCAAAGACAAACATAACACATCTTAAGCAGGAATAAACTGTTAACATTAACAAAGTTCCACACTTAACACCAGTAAAGCAACTAACATGGTATGCAAAACGTAACCTAATCTTACTTTTTCAAGCATAACTCTAACATATTAACGTTAATCTTACACTAACACAGTAACATTTAACTAAAATTTATCACAACATTGGTTAATTATCATACAGACCAGCGAAAGTATGCTAACATAATAAAGTTTCCACATTAATAAAGCTAACATAGCATCATCTAAACTAAGAAAATAATGCCCAAAGACAAACATAACACATCTTAAGCAGGAATAAGCAGTCAACATTAACAAAGTTCCACACTTAACACCAGTAAAGCAACTAACATGGTATGCAAAACGTAACCTAATCTTACTTTTTCAAGCATAACTCTAACATATTAACGTTAATCTTACACTAACACAGTAACATTTAGCAAAAATTTATCACAACATTGGTTAATTATCATACAGACCAGCGAAAGTATGCTAACATAATAAAGTTTCCACATTAATAAAGCTAACATAGCATCAACTGAACTAAGAAAATAATGCCCAAAGACAAACATAACACATCTTAAGCAGGAATAACCAGTCAACATTAACAAAGTTCCACACTTAACACCAGTAAAGCAACTAACATGGTATGCAAAACGTAACTTATTCTTACTTTTTCAAGCATAACTCTAACATATTAACGTTAATCTTACACTAACACAGTAACATTTAACTAAAATTTCTCACAACATTGGTTAATTATCATACAGAGCAGCGAAAGTATGTCAACGTAACAAAGTTTTCACATCAATAAAGCTAACATAGCGTAACATGAACTAAGAAAATAATGCACAAAGACAAACCTATCACAACTTACACACAAATAAACTGTTAACATTAACAAAGTTCCACACTCAAAACCAGTAAAGCAACTAACATGGTATGCAAAACGTAACCTAATCTTACTTTTTCAAGCATAACTCTAACATATTAACGTTATTCTTACACTGACACAGTAACATTTAACTAAAATTTCTCACAACATTGGTTAATTATACTGATCAACGAATATACTCTAACATAACAATGTCTTCACATTAATAAAGCTAACATAGCATCATATGAACTAGGAAAATAATGTACAACGACAAACCTAACACATCTTACGCCCTAATAAACTGTTAACATTAACAAAGTTCCACACTTAATATCAGTAAAGTAACTAACTTTACATACAAAACGTAACCTATTCATACTTTTTCCAAGCATATCTCTAACATATTAACGTTAATCTTACATTGACACAGTAACATTTATCAAAAAATGTGTCATAACCATACCTAACCATCATAATACCTAACGAGTAAATACGAATAAAGTAAAGTTTTTAGACTTATCTCTTTTTAGACTCCGCCTCCTTTCAGAAAATACCAACTCTAAACATGAAAAATGATTTTACGCTTTAACTATTTGCATAAAGTGATGCAATACTTATTATATTTGACCCTCTGGCAGGAATACAAGCAATGTAGCAGTATCCATCCGGTTGACGATAAAATTTTATTGACACAACGTTGGGAATAACGAAGCTCCTCGTGAAGATATCAACAACACACGTGGAGATGCGGGGAGATGTCATCGTACCAGTACAGCGAAAAAATGTCCTACTGAAGGAAATCGTATGCGTAAACAACCCTTATAGGTAATGAGATTCTTTCTTTCAACCAATCAGAAGAAAGTAAACAAGAATACGACGTACGAATGAACCATATCAGTTCAAAAGGGTATATATTCTCGTTCGACAACAACAACAACAACAACAACAACAACAACAATAACATAGTACAAAGATAAGTTCTTTGGATACTAACCAATGAATATATGCTAACGTAACATTGTTTTCACATTAATAAAGCTAACATAGCATTACCAGAGCTAAGAAAATAATGTACAACGACGAATCTAACACAACTTAAGCACGAATAAACTGTTAACATTAACAAAGTTCCACACTTAACACCTGTAAAGTAACTGACATTGCATACAAAACGTAACCTATTCCTACTTTTACCAAACATATCTCTAACATATTAACGTTAATTTTACATTGACACAGTAATATTTAGCAAGAATTTATCATAACCTTGTTTAATTATCATACAGAGCAGTGAAAGTATGCTAACGTAACAAAGTTTCCACATTAATAAAGCTAACATAACATAACCTGAACTAAGAATATAATGTACAATGACAAACCCAACACACCATATGCACGAATAAACCACTAACATTAACAAACTTTCGCACTTAACAACAGTAAAGTACATAACACTTCGTCCAAAACGTAACCTATTCACACTTTTTCAAGCATATCTCTGACATATCAATGTTAATTTTACATTAACATCGTAATATTTAACAAAAGTTTAGCATAAACCTGTCTAATCATCATACTGACAAAGAATATAATGCTGATGTAACAAATGTTTTACATCAACTTCGTAACATTTAACAAAAAATTTCATCATAACCTCGTCTAAATATCATAATCCCCACCAAATAACAAAAAATAACAAAGTTTTAACCAAACATAACAAAATTTTATCCTAACATAACATAAAAATAAGTTCTTTGAGTAAAATATCACAGTAAAACGTAATAATTTACTGATTTTAAAGCAGTAAATCAGTAAATCAGTAAATCAAACCACCCATCCCAGCAGTCCCCTACCCGTCCCACCCGCCTGTGATCTATTGAGCTATTGATTCAAGTCATATTTCAAGTATCATTTTGGACAAACATAACATAAAAATATGTTCTTTATATACTAACCTACGAATATATGCTTAACCAACAAAGTTTTAGCATCAATAAAGCTAACAAATCATAACCGCAACTAGGAATATAATGTACAAATGCAAACCTAACATACCTAGCGTATGAATAATCAGCTAACATCCTGAAAAAATTCCCTACTGATCAAGGTAAACTAGCTAACAGATCATACAATACTCGATATGTTCCCACTTTTCGAGCATATTAGCAACAGGTAAAGCCGTATTATCTAACAAAATCCCTTAACAAAGTGACCAATCTATCAAAGATGCCACCATCTTGAACTATGAATTGACACTATCTTCATCAAAGTGTCACTCGTTTCGAGTATAACATCATTTGACCTGTGAATAAACGTAGACATTAGCAAAAGTCTTGGCAAACCTAACATTATTCAACAAAAACTTAACCTAGGTTCACGTTTCTAACACATCATCGTCAGTTAACACAGTAATATCTTACAAAAACTCATCATTTCTCTAACAAATCAGTGTTATTTTCACATTGTCATAGTAATATTTAACATAACGTACCTAACTTACGAATAAACAGTTTTCATTAACCAAGAGTATCTAAAGCAACACATTACCTTCCGAGAGAAAACCCAGGGGGATGCGCCCCTTGAAAGGGTGTGAATCCTGCGAGGGGGATCACCCCGAAGGTAATGTGTCCTTAAAATTTTATCGTCAACCGGATGGATACTGCTACATTGCTTGTATTCCTGCCAGAGGGTCAAATATAATAAGTATTGCATCACTTTATGCAAATAGTTAAAGCGTAAAATCATTTTTCATGTTTAGAGTTGGTATTTTCTGAAAGGAGGCGGAGTCTAAAAAGAGATAAGTCTAAAAACTTTACTTTATTCGTATTTACTCGTTAGGTATTATGATGGTTAGGTATGGTTATGACACATTTTTTGATAAATGTTACTGTGTCAATGTAAGATTAACGTTAATATGCTAGAGATATGCTTGGAAAAAGTATGAATAGGTTACGTTTTGTATGTAAAGTTAGTTACTTTACTGGTGTTAAGTGTGGAACTTTGTTAATGTTAACAGTTTATTAGGGCGTAAGTTGTGTTAGGTTTGTCGTTGTACATTATTTTCCTAGTTCATATGATGCTATGTTAGCTTTATTAATGTGAAGACATTGTTATGTTAGAGTATATTCGTTGATCAGTATAATTAACCAATGTTGTGAGAAATTTTAGTTAAATGTTACTGTGTCAGTGTAAGAATAACGTTAATATGTTAGAGTTATGCTTGAAAAAGTAAGATTAGGTTACGTTTTGCATACCATGTTAGTTGCTTTACTGGTTTTGAGTGTGGAACTTTGTTAATGTTAACAGTTTATTTGTGTGTAAGTTGTGATAGGTTTGTCTTTGTGCATTATTTTCTTAGTTCATGTTACGCTATGTTAGCTTTATTGATGTGGAAACTTTGTTACGTTAGCATACTTTCGCTGCTCTGTATGATAATTAACCAATGTTGTGAGAAATTTTAGTTAAATGTTACTGTGTTAGTGTAAGATTAACGTTAATATGTTAGAGTTATGCTTGAAAAAGTAAGAATAAGTTACGTTTTGCATACCATGTTAGTTGCTTTACTGGTGTTAAGTGTGGAACTTTGTTAATGTTGACTGCTTATTCCTGCTTAAGATGTGTTATGTTTGTCTTTGGGCATTATTTTCTTAGTTCAGTTGATGGTATGTTAGCTTTATTAATGTGGAAACTTTATTATGTTAGCATACTTTCGCTGGTCTGTATGATAATTAACCAATGTTGTGATAAATTTTTGTTAAATGTTACTGTGTTAGTGTAAGATTAACGTTAATATGTTAGAGTTATGCTTGAAAAAGTAAGATTAGGTTACGTTTTGCATACCATGTTAGTTGCTTTACTGGTGTTAAGTGTGGAACTTTGTTAATGTTGACTGCTTATTCCTGCTTAAGATGTGTTATGTTTGTCTTTGGGCATTATTTTCTTAGTTTAGATGATGCTATGTTAGCTTTATTAATGTGGAAACTTTATTATGTTAGCATACTTTCGCTGGTCTGTATGATAATTAACCAATGTTGTGATAAATTTTAGTTAAATGTTACTGTGTTAGTGTAAGATTAACGTTAATATGTTAGAGTTATGCTTGAAAAGTAAGATTAGGTTACGTTTTGCATACCATGTTATGTTACTTTAATAGATGAGTAGAACTTAAAAAGATTGTTATATGATTTTTATTTATGATAAATATATATATCTTATATTATTAGTTAGATGTTGATATATATTATTTTGATATGTGGAAATTTAAGACATTAGATACATACATTGACTTTGGTAGTGAACTTAATTTATGTTATGTTAGACCCAAATATGACTAAATAGTGACTTGAATCATTAGATCTGGCATCAACAAATCTCCCACAGAATAGTAGGCGGACATGCTTGACTGTGATGACTGCTGAAGGTGCTGCACGAAGGTGAATTGACCTAACTGGTTGTGACACATTTCACAGACCATGCATGACTGAGAGGTTGATGGTAGCCTGACTTATGATTGACGCGAGTATGGTGAGAACACATACTTATAGTAATCAACTTTACCTGACAGACACTGACTGTGATCGA
Source organism: Trachelipus rathkii (assembly GCA_015478945.1). Taxonomy (NCBI): domain Eukaryota; kingdom Metazoa; phylum Arthropoda; class Malacostraca; order Isopoda; family Trachelipodidae; genus Trachelipus; species Trachelipus rathkii. The sequence continues at coordinate 12,688 of JABUQX010134578.1, read as the reverse complement.
TGGGAGGTTGGATAGTGGTTTGATTAGTGATTTACTGCTTTAGGGTATGTAAAAACGTAAATTTGTAAGTTATAAACAAAAAAAATAAGAAATTTTATTTATTTATTTATTTATTTATTGATTTATTTTTTTCTTGATGGTTCTGAAACCATTATTTTCGAAATCTACAGATCCAATAACATATATAA
>JABUQX010134578.1:0-2500 GCA_015478945.1 Trachelipus rathkii | reverse complement strand
TTATTCTTTTAAAAATATATTTACAAAAGCAATAAATCGCTTCAACGCAATCCTGTTTTTCTTTGCAGATTTCATGGATAAGGAGAAGGGATCATCATTTGATTACTTTAGGGACAACAACTTATACCTCTGATGGAAGATTTCATCTCACGCACATTGAAGGAGGGAAAGTAAGTGATATATATATATATATATATATATATATATATATATATATATATATATATATATATATATCTATATAGATATATATATATATATATATATATATATATATATATATATATATATATAGTATATATATATATATATATATATATATATATATATATATATATATATATATATATATATATATATATATATATATATATATATATATATATATATATATATATATATATATATATATATATATATATATATATATATATATATAAATAAATATATATCTTATATATATATATATATATATATATATATCGAAGTTAAGAAATTGTTCATTGAAGAGATCTTGCCGACGTTTCGGGAATCAGTACGATCTTCAGATAAAACATAGAATAATACATTAGCAAAAGCTCGTAGAAATGACTGCTGAAGTCTATATAATAGCACTATAATCAGTAAACACAAAATTGATAACTAGAGTAGTTACAGGTGGAACGGACCGCTATCATTATTAAGTGATGGTTTTAGATTCTATATTTGAACTTATTTTAAAATTTTCAGATCAAGTTGTTGGTTGGTTTGCGAAAGAATTGTGGATTGAGATGGACTTATACTTATGGGATGATGTTTAGTGAAACTATAGTTTCTAATGCTGGAGGGGGGGGGATGTAAAATATATACCGATTCTAGCCTAGGAAATTCTATGCTCACGAGCCCTGACAGAGAGTTGGCGCTGAGTGCTACCAACATACGTGCTCGTGCAAGCACCACAGGAATATTTTTACATGACGGAAGAACGCAAAGGAGAAGGTAAAGTTTTACTAAAAATCATCCCATAAGTTTATTTCGCTTCACAATTCATTCACAAACCAACCAACAACTTGATCTGAAAATTTTAAGATCAATTCACATAGCCAGTCTGAAACCTTCACTTAATAATGATAGCTGTCCGTTTCACATGCAAAACCTTTTCTAGTTGTCAATTTTATGTTAGCTGAATATAGTGCTATTATATAGACTTCAACAGTCATTTACTTACAAGTTATTACTACCGTATTATAACCATGTTTTGTCCTGAAGATGAGAATTGCTGATTTACGAAACGTCGGCAAAATCTTTTCATATTTATATAGAACAATTTCTTAGCTCCGATCTCCAATAAATAAATAGTCTGTATTAAATAAAACAAAATTCGACAAGATTTTTATTGTACTCCATCAAAAATGTTCAGAGAATTGGTTCTGTTATTTATTAAAACAAGATTTCCAAAGAATAAAAATTATATATATATATATATATATATATATATATATAGATATATATAAATATATATATATATATATATATATATATATATATATATATATATATATATATATATATATATAAATATATATTATTATATATATATATATATATATATATATATATATATATATATATATATATATATATATATATATATATATATATATATATATATATAAATATATATATATATATATATATATATATATATATATATAGATAATCAAATATAAATACACGATATATATAAATATATATAAATATATAGAAAAATATCTATTTATATATATTTATATATTTATAAATACATTATTAATATTATATACATATATATATATATATGTATATAAATATATATATATATATAAATATATATATATATATATATATATATATATATATATATATATATATATATATATATATATATATATATGTATATATATATATATATATATATATATATATATATATATATAATCTTTTTTTATTTCATATCTATTTATTTTTAATATATTTATATATATATATATATATATATATATATATATATATATATATATATATTTATATATAGAAATATATATATATATATATATATATATATATATATATATATATATATATATATATATATATATATATATATTTATATACATATATATTATATATATAATATATATATAGTATTTCCGATCTCGGTTTGAGGTTATGTGCTGAGAGTGACATAACATAAACATATATATATATATATATATATATATATATATATATATATATATATATATATATATATATATATATATATATATATATATATATATATATATATATATATATATGTATATATATATATATATATATATATATATATATATATATATATATTATATATAGAAATATATATATATATATATATATATATATATATATATATATATATATATATATATATATATATATATATATATATATATATACTCTATGTATGTATATATATATATATATATATATATATATATAT
>JABUQX010134577.1:12500-27435 GCA_015478945.1 Trachelipus rathkii | reverse complement strand
AACAAAAAGAATAGAAACAAAAAGAAGGAAAGGGAAGCAGTACCCCTACCAAATCTATCTAGGTAAGCGCTCTCCAGCAGGACGAAATAACGAGTAAGTATACACAACGACGACAAGGTTTGGCGGCAGAGCAGAGGCAGAGCCGGGGAAAGCGAGGGACACGCGGGCTGCGAAAGGCTGCGGCGGTCGCAGGGGACCAGTCGGGTGGCGGGGGCGGAAAACGGGCGCGCGCGCGAAACCAAGTGTGTGTGTGTGTGTGTGGTGTTGGGGTAGATGTGTGACTGTGTGGTGTGTAGAAGTATTGAAATAGATGTGTGCGTGCGAGGGGGCAGTGAGAGAAGTAAATTGATGTAGTTCATGGCAATTCAGAATAGAAGATGGGGTAATGACAACAACTAAGGAGGTAGGGGTAAAGAGATGTGGGGGAGAAAAAAGGTGTGTGTTGTGATGATGTGTGTGTGTGTGTGTGTGTGTGTGTGGTAATGTGTATGTCTGTGTGTGTGTCTGTGGGTGAATGTGTATGTGTGTAATGAACATCTCGTGTAATGTTGATGATTGATGACTGCGTAATCAACATACACTCGAATGTCCGCACCTACGGGGGGCAGCAAATAAAATATAGAAAAAGGGGAGTAGGGTAATATGTAAATATATAATAATAAAATAATATATACTGTATATAAAATAATTACACTACATTAAAAAAGAAAAAAAAAAAAAACCAAATTCAATTTAAAATGTACGCGAGCTTCGGGCGGTGGAACTCACCCACCCATTCCAAGGATCTTGCGCTGCTGCAACATTGAAATATCGGAAATCACGGCACTCCACGTCGGCAATCATCTGCATGTGGCAACTCTCTACTCCGTACTTATTACTACTGCGCTCTGCCCGTGAGGTGGGTAGCTGGTTGAACAACCTGTTAAAAAAATAAAAAAAAAAATAGAAAAAATAAAAATACTAAATTACCATTGCCATTTGATTGTTGAAATAAAATAAATTCTGAACCTTATAAAATTCACTAATGATACTCAATATACTATTAAATATATTTATATAATATATAATTAATATTATAAGTATATAATAATATTAATTATATATATATATAATATTATATATATAATATTATAATAATAATATATATATATATATAATATATATATATAATATATATTATATATATATATTATATTATTAATAATATATAAATTATTTGTGTTTTTTATTCGGTTTTTATTTATTTATAATGCATATCAAACTTATATCATATTCGCACTGAATTAATTAAACCTACAAATTTAAGCTACAGGGGAAAAGGAATACATTGTTGGATCCTGGTAAAATTTTAGATATAATCTAAATTACTGTAATTTAAATAAAATAAAAAAAAATAAATAAACATATATCTCAATAAACTACTTAAATAGTCATTACAGCGAAATGATCGAGTATAATATTACTCATTTGAATCCTTAAATCTGTTTAAATATAATAATTAATTTTAGATTGCGGAAAATGTATAAAAATAATAATAAAAATATAAATAATATATATATAAATAATATTAAATATAAAATTGAAATAAATAATATAAATTAATATAATTTATAATATTTATTACTCCTAATATAATATTTTTATTTATTTTTTTTATATAATATTATTTATTATTGCTTTATAAGTGAGTATAAGTATACATAATACGGGTAGATCATTAAGATTATATATAATAACTATATAATTAAATATATTATATATATATATATAATATATATATAGATATATATCATCATAAAAACTACTAGCCCGTTACTTCATCCAGCATGGATTAGCATCTATATATATACAACTAGGATGCTATGTTCGGTAAAAGCGTTTGTCAGATTTCTTCAGCACAGCAATGTTATTATAATTTGGTGCACATGGCTAGCGCGTTCATGGGGAAAAGTTAAATGCGCAGGGGACGCTTGCGATCCCAGACGCGGGAACACAGACGGAAGGGACGTTTTTCATAAGCCAGACGTGTAGTCGGGGTTCCCACGAGCCTCAGCTGGGTATTCGCCATGACGGGAGAGAGTAATCTTCACAATTCAAGGAAACCCCCCGACGACACCCATAACCAAAAGAGCGGCGGGGGTTCCGGAGGACCCCTCCCGGGATGGGGGGAATTACGTCCTACCCGTTTAGTTTCCCGTTGAAGGCCAAACGGAAACCCCGACTTTCCTGCCATCGGTTTTGGGTGCTCGGCGTACTGCACGGGTTATAACCCTTGAGGGCTATTCTTCAGGCTTAGGTAAAAAAAAAAAAAAAAAGAAAACAAAAAAAAAAAAAAAAAAAATTTAAATTTACGGATCCGTAAAACGTATTTTTTTATTTATTTTAACGAGTAACCCATAAAAGGTCTCTAAATAGGCTATCTAATATAAACTAAATTAAACAATTAATTTTTTTTATTTTTTTTTTATTTTTTTTACATTTCCTATCCAAAATTTTACGAGGATCTTCCAAAAGGATGGTATATTCTTTTTCGCTGTAGCTATTGTAGTTTTTGAGATATATTTTTTTTTATTTTTTTTATTTTTTTATTTTTACATTTCCTCCACTAAAAATTCTTACCTGGATTCCAGCAATGTATTTCCTTTTCGCTGTAGCATTGTAGTTTTTTGCAAGACATGAGTTGTCTCGGTTTCTCATAAATTTTCAACATATATATATATTTATATATATTAATATATATATTATATATATAATATATAATATATCATTATATATATATATATATATATTATATTAATATTTTTTATTTAAAAAAACAATATATATATACTATATATATATATATATATATATATAATTTTTATATATATTATAATATATATATATATACTATACTATATTTTTAAAAAAAGTTACTTTAAACGTAGTGTGATATTTACTTTATAAGAAAACCCTGGGATATATAAAAAAAGTTTTTTATTAACAAAACATATGGACACTATAAAAAATTAAATTGAACACTTTATTTTACAAAGATAAAAATAATAACCCCGTAGAGGGTGGGCACGTGGGAACTAGGCTTTCACCTTCGAACACGCGGGCCTTCTTCAGGTTATGAGGAAGAATTACAAATGAAATATTGGAATAAATTTTTTTATTTTAGTTGGTCTTTTATTTTGTTCATTGTACTGTAGAAATATTTCGATGTTTTTAAATATTTGCTGAGGATGAAATCTTTTCACTTCACCAGGAATTTTATTGAAATTATCTATATTGTAAATGCAAAACGACTCTATAATTTTCCGATGACTTGTGCAACTGATATTAGTGACAGGATTGATGCTATTTATATTGATCTGATGATTAAAAGTGCGTCTATGAAAAGTTAAGGCTGAATTGGTACTATCTATATTAAGATCAAATTTATGTTGGTATCTCCTCATCTGCATCAGTAACATTTTCATGGAGTTAATAGAATTTTACCATATCCTTCCCCATCCTTTGCTCAACAATATTCTATATGTCAGAGAAGTCGACGATGTTTTTGTTTCTTTACTTCAACACATTAATCAGACAGACAATCAAATAAATTTCATTCATCCCTCCGTACAGTTTACAGTTGACGCACCTTCTAACTCCTCCATTCCGTTTCTTGATACCTTAGTCATTTGGAATAATAGTAATGTCTTACAGTACAAAGTATATAGAAAACCAAATTCTGCTCCTAATTACATCCATTGTTGTCTAATCACCCCCCTAACATTAAATCTGCAATCCTGTCTGCCCTCTTCCTCCGTGCTTTCCGGATTTATTCCCCGTTATTTTTGTCTGATGAAATTAAGTTTATTTATAACACCTTCAAATCTTTATATTATCCGGATTGTTTTACTACGAAAGCTTTCAAAAAAGCGAAAAATAAATATTACAACGTTACTCCTTAACTAAAGATAAAAGCATTTCCTTTTTTGCCCACTCCGCATATACTGATACATTCGGCCAAACAAATTTACCAAAAGATATCAATCTGATACAATCTCTAATAAACATTTATTCTGAAAAAATATTTTTATAAGCCACCTAAAGATAAAAAGAACCTCTCCCAAAGTTGTATTATCATATTCCTTGTAGAACTTTTCATAACTTCGGGGATCATGTTTCAATGACCAGTACAATTTACAGTTTTCGCGATGTTTAGGCTCATTACCCAGACCACCATGGCATTGCAATACGACATATCTTTAAAAGTTGAATTTTTCTATTAATATAAATCTAGAAAGAACCCTATCGAAAAAGACCAATACTGATAATCAATAAAACCGACTATTTGTAAAAACGACTATTAAAAAAGTTTAATCTGTAGTACTCCAGCACAATGAACAAAATAAAAGACCAACTAAAATAAAAAAATTAGTTCTAATATTTCATTTGTAATTCCTCATAACCTGAAGAGGCCTCGCGTGTTCGAAGTGAAAGCTAGTTCCCCCCTCTAACATGGGTTATTTTATCCTTGTAAAATAAAGTGTACATTATTTTATAGTGTCCATATGTGTTGTTAATAAAACTTTTTTTTATATCATCCAAGGCTTTCTTTGTATATAATCTATTATGATATATAATACTATTATATATATATATATATATATATGTTATTATATATATATATAAAGATTATAATAATATATATATATATATGATATATATATATATATATATATATATATATATATATATTAATATATATCATATAACCCAAACTTATATATATATTGTCGCGGATGGCTTTCCCAGAGTTACTCGATTTAATCAGCCTTAAACGACAGAGCATATGGTTTCCAGGTCCATTTAAGGCTCTCTAACATACTGTGACAGTGCTTGATTTGTTATCCATTTCAAAAAAAAGATTGTTTAAGGGAGTTTATTATCCTCCAACTTTTACCGGCTTGTTCCGGACAAGCTTATTCCCTGATTTTGTAATATTGAGGGACAATTTTTTGACCATGTAAAAAACACCCACTCATAGTGGGAAGCAAGAATTGTCTATCAGACAGTATGCCCTGGTTTTTAAAGAAAGAGTTACATACATAAGCAATATATGTCTCCTCCTCTAACAACTGACAAAGGTCAGGAAGTCACCATGCTTCCGTAACTGTTAATTAATAAGTTAATATCTTTTTATATATTATTAAGTATCTTCTTGCGATCCTTTACACAAGGATTATACAAAAATCTTTCTTCTTTAAGAATCGAGCGTAATACTCTATAATTAGTTGCGCTCGTCAGGGTCGTATGGATATAGTTGCCTTTAAGTTCAAAATTAGTTTCTTCATTATGCTCCAAAAAGAACTGACTGGAGAATGATAATTTACTCTCTTATCTGTTATTGAGCTCTTCCTAGTACCTGAAAGCAACTATATCAGCAATAATAGAAACCAAGTTTGCTGAGATAACAGTAATTCTGCACTTTCATACACTGATTTCAAAAAGCTTCAATAAGAAGGAAAGCATATCAAGCATATTAATTTCGGAGTTACCAATTAGAAAGCATAAAAAATGACGGTAAATTTTTTAATGGGTACGATTAAATGCCTCCGGCTACTTCCGAGTGATTTTTATAGTAATCATCGACATTATGTGGTTATATCTGCAAAGGGTGGACAGCGAGAGGTTGGCTGCGAAGTGCATGTCGCGTCTAATATCAGTTTTTTTAATTTATTTGAGTGATTTTTTAATTGGGCACATACTCGGGAATACCAATAGAGGAGGAAAGACACCTGTATGCACGGGGCTATATATTCCTTTATCAATACGAGAGAGATGGTTTTTATTCATCTTACGTATGAGAGAATTCTCAGCGATATATATTTATCATTTCGCCAATCAAATATTGCGAATTTTTCCATAAATTAGTCATTCTATTATCAACAGTGCATATATTTTTCCAGAGACTTAAGCCGCGATATCAGGGTTTGGACCAATAATTGTTGTAGTTGGCGTCCGACATGGGTAATGGTCCTTGGTGGCACGACCAACCTAAAACTTTAGCGTTGTTTCTTGTGTGCCCCATACATTTTAAGGTTCCTATCCTGACCAAATCAGGACATTTAGACGCTATATTTTGTTCAAAATACGATCTAAAAAGTATATAACAAAAAGAATAAAACAAAACAATGTCTCGTGACACTAAAAATATTCAAAATATTTTAAAAAAAACTAGTCACTAAGTTAACCTACACAACAAAAATACGCCAAACAATAAGAAAAATTCAAACCTCACAAACCCAGCCTCCACCAACCAGTGGATGCCTGGTTTCAACGGTATCGACTTATATATATCTAAATTATATATATATTAAACTATATATCTATAAATAATATATAATATAATATATATATATATGTAATACTAAATGGTTATATATATCATATATACTACCGTAATTATAGATATAATAATATATATAACTAAATATTTAAATTATTATTATTACTTTTATATATTGTCAATTTTGGCGGAATCCAGCCGGAATTTGCAAATAATTAGCCTCTTAATTATGTTGTTGCAAGAAGGTTCATCTTTATAGATTACGACATCCGCATTACCATAGCAAGCCTTATGGTAAAAGGAGAAAGATAGTTGTGTTTTATAATTGTGTCATCTAATTTTAATCTTGTATCTCGCCGTACGTAATGAAATATTTTCCATATTCTGAAGAGAGTGTTGAGACTATCGATAAGTTGATTGTTTCTAATATAGTGTTATAGATCGGCGGTGTTTTCTCAACTTGTTACATCCATGTTTAAAAACAAGCTTTCATTAAAATTTCCTTTAGAGTGATAATTATTGGAATAACCATTTCTCTTCCTTCGATTGGCGCACGAACACATATTGGACAGTACTGTGTAAATAGGTTTTTTCATCAGTTCTGATCTCGACAACTCACTCTGACAGCCGAGCAAATATCTTACTTTCCAGCTTTATGTAGATCTCATAATATTAAAAAAAAAACGGACTATCTAGAACTTTCTCTATAATTAGTATATTAACGATCGTTATCTTAACGAATAGTATTGGTAATCTACTCTTCAAGGACTCTAACCCTACATTTTAGCTCATGGTACTGCTATAATCTAGCCGTATATAATGATCTCTTTTACCACTCTGACAAGATCTCATGTTTGGTCTTCAATTCCCGTTCTTCTCTATCATACAATTCTTTTGGCCCTTTGGTAGGTTATTTACAGTGCGGGAGGGCCAACTTACCAACGATCCAGGTAAGCCGGAATATCTAATACTATATCACTATATATAATAATCTAATTCTAGCCTTTTAGCTAGATATAGTATACTACTTCTCTCTGTAGAACGATATATAGAGAAGAGATATATATATAGAGTTATTTTATGTAAATCCAAAATATGCAGTAATAAAATATGGTTATTTAGTTTCTCTTAGGTGAAACGGACAAATTTAAATATATATATATATATCATTACATCTATATTAAAAATTTTACGAAGTAAAACACTTTTAAATTTAAGAGATATGAATAATATTAGAATTATATATACTTTAACCGCAAGTACTAATATGTTCGAAATTCCTAATTAGTTCTTATTCTAATTTAGTAATGATAATTAAACATTATTATAAATAACTTAAAGCAATATGTAACGATGAGTATTTTATCTTTAATAACTCAAAAAATCAATTCTCAAAATTAGTAATAATTTACATGTTTATATAAAAAAATGATAATGAAAAACTAAAACTAATGTATATTACTTCACATCCTATTTTAGATTGAGTTTATCGCTTTATATTGTTGATCATAGTTAGTTATATTTGATAAGTACATGTTTTAATTTGTCTATAGTTATGTTTGATAGTTGTTAAGTTATTACAAGTTTTTATTGTTTCTAACTAGGTTGATTAAGCTTATTTAAGTAGTAGTTAAAATACTGATATCTAGAGTGTGTATGTGGATGAATTGATGTAACACAATTAGAATAGTAATTAATAATAATAACAATATATATAATAATAGGTAAGTTTTATTATAAATTCGAAAAATACATTTTTAATTGTTAAAATTATAATATCATATAATAGTATAATATTGTAAAAATATTTAAATAATTTGCCTACGTTTAATATTTTATTAAGAAAGAGATAAATACAATGAAGACTTATAATTATTGACCAATAAGTAAGATTCTAACGTTGAAAATATTAATCTACATAATACTAATACAGTTTATTGCTTATAATAAAAAAAATTAAATTCAATGACAGTAGAACGTGTTTACTCAATTAATAACATGCGGCTTTTTTATAAAAGTATATGTGCGTATGTGAATCTTTTTATAAAGAACTTTTTTTACGTGATAATTTCTTGTTCACCTAAAATTCTCTAGTGTACATGTTTGTTAGATTTCTTAAGGATTTATCCTTATAATCCCGTTGTTAATGTTGTGTGATAAAGTGTAGTTATTTTTTAGGAAATAAATGTTATATAGTAGTATACCTTATTAATGTGAGTAATAGCATATTAGTAGTATTTATATTTTTTATAACAACGAGGAGTTAAAAACTTGGTTTAATCTATGTTGTGTTCTACCCGTTTTAGTTTATTACTTAGCGAATGTTTTAGATGTTAGGACCTGAGGAGTGGGATATGTTTAATTTAATTTTTTTTAATAGGCTAAACTTTTGTAATTAACAAATTGTGATAATATTATTTTTTGATCATTCAGTCAATAAAAAACTTTAAAGGCTGATAAAGTTTTGTAAGAGTATTTAATACAGCTTGTCAAACTTAAGTGTTAATACGGTTACGCGTCTATTTTTAAATATAGTTCTGATAAATATTTTTATACTTTCTGTTTATGTTTAAGTGGTTGGTTTAGAGAGACTTTTGGAGTATATTTGTTAAGTACACACGTGTATAATTTGACCGTTCTTGGCTCTTTGAGACATTGTGCTCTTGTTTCAGGTCTCTTTTCTTCTTCTATCTCTTCTCTTGTATCTTCCTCCTTTACACTAAATATTCCTTTTTTTCTTCTTTCTTCTCTCATAGCTATACTTTCGTCTCATTTCTATGCTTCTTTTTTCATTATTCTAACTTGCTTCGTAATACTTCATTCTCATATTCTTCTTCGTCTTTCTTCTCTTGATTATATTCTTTCATTACTTTCACTTCTTCTTCTTTTCTATCTCTCTCCCAGTCTTCACTTAAAGTTAATATAAGAACTTTTTGATTTTTCTTGATTTCATATTATTATTTATTATTAAGTATTTATTATTTTTATATCCCAATAAATGCATAAACAAACGAAAAGTTTGAATCAAATTTAGAATATTAATTCAACAGTAATATTTAAGTTAATCCAATTAGATTTCTAATCAATTAAGATTCATTAGGTTTATGGATTGTATGCTATTTTTTAGAGGGTATATTTAGTGCATGTGCAGTGGTTTTTGCTTATATTCTTGATTTATACTTGCATTTTAAATGTTATGTAAATAATGGACAGATTTGTAAACAATTTACGATATAGAAATGGCATATTCTATGAATACAAGAGGAATCAACTTCTGGTCTTTGTTTGATTATATATCAAGTTAGAATCAAATAAGATCATTATGGAAAGTGTCGTACTTGTCCTAGGGATAAGCAGTGCTTAGCTTTTGTCTGGCGAGGTAGTGAACGTGGGTTTTAACTTATTGTATTTAACTATTATACTAACTTATATATAAATATTAGGTAGTATATATATCTTAAGTATATATGGTATAATATGTTTATAAATACGTATAACAATTTTTAGTAAATAAATTATAGACTTATGATAATAAATCATATAGAATCAATATATATATAATATATATATTCAATTAGTATAATATATCATAATTAGTATGCAGCATTTTGCCGACTGTGGGCTGCGAGATTGGGAGAAGGAAGCGATGGTTCTGATTTCTCGGTGCGTGTGAAGGTGATGTTTTTAATTTAGCTTTCGATTACTCTGAGGAATAGCTGCTTTAGCGTGTTTCGAGGGTGGTAAAAACACAATAATATTTTATTTACGAATTATTGATATAATTAATTAATAATATACTATAATAATAAAGATAATATATAAATATCAGTATTTTATTAATCTTTATAAATTAGTTTTGAATCACAATGTACATAATAATTCAATATAGTATCATATATGTAATAATAAAGTATAGCTAACGAATTTGCTTACAGAGTGCTGTCAATCTTGGCAAATGAGCGTGGGTTCGTTATCACGGCGTTGTCACGCGGATCCGGTGCTAGGGCTTGAAACTTACCTGAGAGATAGGGTTTGACCTCTTCCTATAAAATAATTGTGAGGCATTACTTGGTAGCCTTCTACCTCGGCACTTGTTGTTCTCTAGGAAATGGTTATTAGTTCATATATATACTATTATATTTTACTATTATAATTTTCTTATATATAATATTTATATAGTAAATTATATATAGAATAAAAGTAAAAGTAAATAATATATCATAATATATATTAATACTATAAATATATATATATATATTAATATTATTTTACTAATACTTATATATATAATATTTAATATATATATATACATTATATATATAATAATATATATACTAAATAATATATATATAATATATATATATATATATTATATTATATATAATTTAATATTATATATATTATTAGTAGTATATATATATATATTTATATTATATATATTATATAGTATATATTTAATTATATATTAAATATATTAATATATATATATTAATTATGATTATATATTAATATATTACATTAGTATTACTATTATTATATAATTAATATATATTATATAATTAATTAATGATATAATATATATTTATGCCATATACATTGTAAAGGTCTAGCTGGATATACACATCGCTGGATTACTCTAGTTGATATCTCTAGAGAATTACTAGAGATCCCTCGCTTTGTCACTAACTAAACTTTATAAGAAGGACATTCCAACATTCTTGTTAGTTTTCCCTTCGCGAGAGCGGACAGTTCGAATCCTTTGAACTTAGGCACCTGGACAGACACAACAAAATTGCCGTTAGTAATAGTATATTTTGACTTAAATTGGTTATTTTTTCACTACATTATCTTCGGTATAGGTAAATTACACAAAAACTCCCACATGTTTAAAAAGCATAGGTACCACACCCAGACTCTATCTCTCAAAGGAACCCATCTATCTAGTAAAACAATACCAAAAAAGACATACTCTTCTCGTGTATGTCACTAGATAGTCATAATACATACCGATCCTGCCTTCTGGATTCCGTGGAACTCTACCTGCCACCGGTGGCTAAACTCTTTTCATATCATCCGCTTTATAGTCATATATCACGCTCTCTCTTCGTAATCAAGTAACTCTGCGGGATAAATCTCTGCTCACATAACTTCCTGAACACTATCTCGCTAGGCATTTCTAGCAATAATAAATCGCACATTTCACTCGTGAGTTTTCTCCCACAACCTATAATGCATACCGTGATGTTGTATCACTTAGTATGTAATGAACACCCGCGTTTCATTGGGATAGAGATTTTGGTGGCCTATTAAATTTTATATATATATAGTGAGTGAGAACAATCATATACCATCCTAAGGGGTATATATATATATATTATATATATATATTAACTATATATATATATATATATATAGTAGTCCCAGATACATATCATCAAATCGTATTCTTTGAAACCTAATAATATATCATATTTAATTCTTAGAGATTTAACGGGTTTCTAGGTAATTATATATATTATCAATATATTTATGGTATATATAATTTAACAAATTAATTATATGTTCAATTTACTGTTATAATCAATCTAATAAAATAAATATTTACTATAACTCAACAACTATATATCGACCTAAACCGAGCCTCAGCATTCTATAGGTATTTTGCTACTATAGTATAGCCATAACTCCTTTGATTTCTCGTATATACCGACCTCTATTTTTATACCTCAAGTGATAAATATCCTAATACATTACCGTAATTCTTATTTTTCTCCTAATATATATTCTAAACCTATCTTATATATCGTAATAGCATATTTCTAATTTATTTTAGGTAGGGCGGACACCCCCTTCCTGAGGTGATGATCCGTAGGCACGGGGCACGTTAACCCGTCTTACGACGAGATATGTTACTAGTTCATATCCACATATACCTTAAGCGCTCTCTATATATATAGTTGCCTAAAATTATATATATAGTCCTTAGATACTCGATATATGAACCCTTCTACATAACTTTCACATGAGATGATTATAGTTAAGGAAGCTATGTTCAATTCACTGTGGGATGTAAACTGGATGTATATCCTCTCTCAAATAAATAAGGGGTGCGGGCGGTGAATTCCTCTTCGAGAGGGGTTTTAACATTATGCAGGGATTCACCTTTCCCGCGGAATCTCTCTCTCAATTTGAGAGCGTTACAATTTCTCGTGTCGTCAGTTTAAGAAACAGATGCGTAGTGATAAGCGATTGACCTTCATAAAGAACATAATCTAAACATCATAAAAGTAACATCGCTAAGTCCTTAACTCTCTCTCTCTCTCTCTAATCTTCTATCTTTTCTCTCTCTCTCTCTCTCTCCTCATCTCTCTACTCTCTCTCTCTCTTACTCTCTCTTCTCTCTCTCTGTAAATATACCTATTCTGTTTATTTTATATTTAAAGTAGAGAGTAGTTCTATATCTCTTACCTTGATAATTTTTATGATTGGTTGTAGCCTAATGATAAGAATTGGTATGAATTCTAATTGTATAGATATCCGTGGCCAGTATGTTTTTGTATAAGTTTTCACTTTTGGTGTTACATAATGATTGCTAAAATATTTTAAAATTAACTGATTTTTTTTTTTAATTAGGATTATATATTTTTTGTAGTTTTAATATTAATTTTTTATTTTTTTATTTGCAATATTTAAGCTTTTTACTTTATTCTAAATTAATAACAAGCCAATTTATATTATATATTTGTTATTTATTATTGTACAATATTATTTATGTTTGTATTTTAGTTTTATTAATTATTATTTGAGATTTATATAAATTTATAATTAAAATCTAGCAATTTAATATGTCAATTTTTCTCTTATTGATTATGTAAGTTCTATAATGTTAAGTAGGCTACATTTTTTAAATTAATTTGATTATTTATTGTAAGCTGATTATATTTATTTTATTTTTTATTATTTTGGTTTAGTTAGTATTTTTTTGTAATACTGATAATAACTTTACTAATATTTATTCAGAAAACGAGGTGTCCGCTAATAATTAACTATTATATTACATTTCATTCACACAAACATTAACTCACTTACGAAATTAGATCGAACATAACACGGACTCCGATAATATAGACCGATTATTTACCTATTTACTATTTATCTAATATGTGCGTGCCAAGTGCATAGTCTCTAACACCCGTACAAACCGATTCAATACGCCACGATAACATACACTAACATTGTCACGTAGCCATACAACGGCCGTATTCAGTCACTTCAATAAGCGCCGCCATTTACTACTTCACGTGCCAGATTTCGAAATCTGAGTGCACACGTTAGTTTGAATAAAAGATTAAGGAATCTTCGCAAACAGCATGACACTACTACTACAACACAAATACTAACAAGCAGAACAAACACGGCCTCACACAATACACAAATTTATAAGTCTATACTAACACGACGTAAGTTACATCACCATACGCACACATAACATATTCAATAATTCAGAGGGCGAACTCCTTGCACTCCAGTAGCCTACTCGTGACACTCAAGCCACGGACGTTAGTACCAACTATCATTAGAAAACGACATTCCTCAAATTTTTGCACATATCCACATTCCATCATTAGTTCACCACAGCTCACAACACATACTTATATCATCATCACACACATTTCATTACATTCACACACTCTACTCTACTTATTACATACGAGCAGAAACATTGCTCATCACACAGCATACACACGCGACAACATGCACAAACATCAAATATATGTACAACATCTACCACACGCATCACACTACACATACATAAACTAATCATCAACACAGAGCTAACTACTACCATAAAACTTGAAACGGAAGACACAAAGGGACACATAACGACATAAGCCGCCTATTACAAAAACCACATTATCTTACGATAACAACATACTCAACCAAAAACACATCAACACTTACATCTTCTACACCCCGCTCACCAAACACACCCACAACAATAACAACATAAGCACAGATGCTCAGTCCAATACACGACACACGACAACACACTCGTACATCATCTACATTGCATACACAGCGAGCGCGCGAGCGAGACACACATTACGCTACTAACACAACAATCACAGCATTATTATTGTTATTTATTATTTATTAATAATATTGCGTCTGTGAGATTTAACTAAGTTATTTCGTATAACGTTTCAAGTTATAATAAGCTGATAATTATTCAATTATTATTTAATTTAAAATTATTATTTTGATTATTTAATTATATACTATTTTATATTTAATTAAATAATTATATTATATATTTATTAAATTTACTCTTTTTACAAATAAATATAAACACATATTGTCAACATGAGAATAATGAGTTTGCCCATTACCACTGTTTTTAAAAATCAATATTAATGCAGATAATCTCAATAACTAAATATTGTCAAATAAATTCTAAAATTATTATTTTAACAACTAGTTTTGAATTTAGACTGTTAAGGATATTCGCTTACTTACGAAACAGAGTTTAAATTTTGATAACTTTATGACCATGTTTACGGAGTAAGCTTAGAATTCAATATTTGTATACTGATATATATATTAATCAATGAA
>JABUQX010134576.1:20000-21612 GCA_015478945.1 Trachelipus rathkii | reverse complement strand
CCAACTTAATATTACCTTAAATCTAAATTTTATACTGTATTTATTCATTTAATGTTTTTTAAATTAATTTTCTTTTATAAATTGTAAATATATTTGATGCTAAAATTTTATATGTTAACGATTATGTAGTTTGCTCTTATGTTATAAAGGCTTTAAAATAAAAACTTGTTTTTTTCCCTCTTTTTTTTTTTTTCAAAAGAGCTTATTTATACCAAAGAAAATGTATGTAAAACATGACGGTTATGAACTATGAAAAGTTTAAAAATAAAATAAAAAATTGTTGAAAGCAGAACACGTTTGCATTCTCGTACCATATCGTACATGCGATACGCGAGGGGGTGCGCGCACGCACCCCTCCCGTGTCGGATCACACCGGGGGGCTCGCGCACGCGTCGGATCGCGCCGGCAGGCACGCACACGCGCCGGATCGCGCCGGCGGGCGCGCCTGCGGCCCGCGCACGCGCCCGTTTCGCGTGAGGTTGCCCAGGCAGCGCGACATGCGGGCGGCGCACCCGCGCATCGAACAGGAGCCTGATGACGCTACCTTCTTGCTCAAGAGGGAGTCTCAAACACCCTTTCAATAGTGAATCCTTCGTCAGACTCCTCCTCATTCCTCATTCTTCCTCCTTTCTTCCTCCTTCTTCCTTCCTCCTTCCTCCTTTCCTCCTCCTTCTTCCTTTCTTCTTCCTCTGTTTTGCATTCCATGCATTTCTTCTTCTTTTTTTTTCAAAGGGGGACCCTCCTCCGACAGGGTCCCTGGACTCCGAAACCGAATCCAACTCCGACTCCGTCTCCGAATCCGACTCCAACTCCGTCTCCTCCAGCCTTTCTCTGAGTTTCAAGCTTCTAAGATCATTTTTAATTTTTAGAGGGGCAGCATCCCCCCTTCCAGGGGAGGATGCAGAGGACGTATCTCGTCTCCGACGAGATTGCGTCATCATTAGCTCACATCCAAATTTCACTTCCATTACGTAAAGCCTAACAGGACTTTCAGGACGAATTTGACCTTGGCGCTAAGGGGGCAACACCCCCTTAGGGGTGACCTACGGGCACCAAAACTCGCGTGGGATCAGTTTATCACCTTCATAGAACATATACCAAGTTTGAAAGCGATACGTTAACTCTAACCCATGTAGATGTATATCAGACTCAGAACCGGATGCGAAGAAGAAACCACGGTGGAATCCAAAGTCGGAGTGCGTAAAAAAAAACGATCCCTTACAGGGATCGTTTTTCGACTCAGATTCGATTTCCTTCGGAAATCGAATCTTCGATGTAATAATAATAATAATATTGTGTATGTGTATGCGCACGCGCGCTCTGGCTGTGTCTGTCGGTCAAACAGACCTTCTGTCTGTTTGACCTCCAAATGGTCGGTCGCCTGAACGCTCGTTAGGCTTAAACTCACCCATGCAGATCACGCCACAAAGGCGTAAGCGCTATATCGGCGTCCACCCTCGGGGGTGACCACCCTCTATATACATCCCTACAGACTTGAAAATTACACGGATTCGAGCTTATCCCATATATACATTATATCCAAGTTTCAGACCTATATCTCTTATACTTTTTGAGAAAAAGCTGTGGGCGGTCAAACTGTCGCCAAACTACT
>JABUQX010134576.1:0-15000 GCA_015478945.1 Trachelipus rathkii | reverse complement strand
TATTTATTATACATAAAATTATATATATTAATATATATATATATAAAGATAGCATAGCAATGCTGTAAAAAATAATTGCAGTTCCTTATCATGAAGCAAAAATCCTATTTCACCGCTAATTATAAAAATGATTTTTGTTTTTGTCTGAGTATTAACCGAAAACAGTGATTTGCTTTGTTTTAATACTAGTGTTTATTATGTAACATTTGATTTACCATTTCATGTTGCTACTGAGTTATGTAGCTGCCTTCGAAAGCGAAATATAGAGGAAAAATGGTCACAGAATCCTTACTTTTTAACCTACTTACGGTTTAAATTTTTTTGTTAAAAAAAAAATTAACATTAAATATTATAATAAACAAGAAATATCAACGAGTTTACTTTCAATTTAATTTACTCGTGATTCCAGTTTGGCCAGTAATTATATCACAGTTAGCCTTACATTCTGTTAAAAGTAATTTGCTTTTCACATAGTTGTGCGAGGCTATAAAATAATTAAAAATGATGCGTATTTCAGGTCCAATGGTGATGAATTTGTCGGACCATTGTGTCGTTGTGCAGTTTTTTTGGGGGGGGAGGTACCTACCGTGGGCAAAATTTTTCCTGCCGAAAAGGTGTAAAATCACAATTGTGGTAAAAAATGTAATATATTGTAGTCACAAGGATTGTTGCGACCCAGTGGATAAGTAGAACAATATGAGTTTTCAATTTTACTCCAAAAATCAAAAGCAAAACAGGCATCCAGCAAGAAACAAGACAAAATTTTTGCCAGATGGGCAGGAGGATTACATCTGTAGGACTTTAAAAATTAATATATTTTAAAAAGAAATTACTGCCCAATATATAATAAACACACTGGTGGCATAAATTGAAATTTTTCACTTTGATACTTAAGACACTTTAATATTTATAAACTTTTAAAAATATTAAACACTTAAAAAGTATTGAAATCGGAAAAACCACCAAGACTCACCCAACGGCTTAGTGAACAAGGGAAAGCGACTTTCACACGATAGGATACAAAGACACCGTTGAAACAGGCAAGTTACAAAATCTGGATAAAGACGTCAGAGGCGAGACGAAAAATAGGAGCGCAGAACAGGACACAAGCTGCAGTTGATGAAGAGTCGTGAAAGTAGGGATCTGAAAAGCGACAGACTCGGGGCATAAGGAAGAGGCCCAACCGGAAAAAGAATTTAATTCCCTATGAAAAATAAGCCAAATGAGAGAGAATTTTTGTGTGCGGAGTGAAGCCCCAAACTGTGTCGCTGAAGACATAGATAAAAATGCGTGCGACAATTAAAAAAACCTTGAGTGCGATAGAGGGCCGAAAAGAATGTTTAAAACATAAAAATTGAGAAGCCTAATAAGGACGGGGAAGGAGAGAAGGAGATGTACTATTACCCCCCCCCAGCGAAGGAACGGAGTTCTGCCGGAGTAAAGCGAAAACAAACAGACAGAGGACGCCGAACCCGGAAGTAGATAAGGATGGAAAACTGGAGGAGAGGGGTAGTGAGAGTGGCGAGCGGGGAGAAGATCGGACTAGCGGGGCGGGTTGTTGGAGGAAGAAGAGTCGAATGAACGAGGCGGAGAGAGCAATAGGTAACAACGGAGAGAGCAGAAAGAAGAAGCAGGAAAGGATGCGTAGGGTGGTGGGACGCAGGGTCATGAACAAGCGGATCAGCATCCAGGAGGGCTGGGCGTTGATTCCTATCAATGAAATGTTTTCACTGTTGATCCTTTCTGAAGGAAAGAACTTGGGTGTATCTTTGGCAAACACACGGAAGGGACCGTGGCGTATCGGGGCCTGAGTGGACCGGATCGTGAGTCGTGACGAACAGAACGTGTGAACGAAGAAGTCAAGTTCGGAGGGAATGTAGGTAGCACGACGAGTCTGACGAGGTAGGAAGGCTTCCAAGATTCAGGCATATGCGAAGGAGGAGGAAGGTGTGGTGATACGAAAGAGGGGAAAGGAAGTGAAGACACCTGGAGAGGATGCAAGGAGAGAGAGAGACCGTAACCTAGGTAAGCGGATGAACACTGCAATCGCTCTTTGTGAGAGGTCGAATACCAAGGAGACAAGGGGAAGAATGCTCGACCAATTTCTGATAAATGCCTAATATATTAATTGGTAAATCTCATTTAATGATAACTATATGAGCGAAGGCGTTAGAACCGTATGAGGAATCATGAGGTTTTCCAAAGCGTAGGATTCGAACTGTCTGCCTTGGTCTGTTGGACCGTGGAAGGAGTACCAAACCTGGCAATCCAGTTGAAACAGAAAGGTCTGGGTTCCACTGTGTCTTCCAAAAGGTA
Organism: Trachelipus rathkii; assembly: GCA_015478945.1. Classification (NCBI taxonomy): domain Eukaryota; kingdom Metazoa; phylum Arthropoda; class Malacostraca; order Isopoda; family Trachelipodidae; genus Trachelipus; species Trachelipus rathkii. The sequence continues at coordinate 12,684 of JABUQX010134576.1, read as the reverse complement.
TGGCTACTCACTTTTAGCGGTCGATGCAGGTAAGGAATGGTGGGGTGTAGCTGTTTGTAGAAGGATAGACGACCAACTGAAGTCTATGTGACTTTGGGCGAAGCGGTTGACGTAGGAGGGAAGGGAAAGTTGCGTCGAGCAGGAGCGTTAGGTATGCCTGTGGAGCTTTCCGAACGTGCACCAACTAAGGCACTGTTTTAGTCGGATATACGTCCTGGAGAAGGATGGCCAAACCAAAGTCGTTTGCAGACCTTAACTTGTTTCGAGCCTTTTTACCTGGAGTTATATATCTATATGTGCTTAAGACAAGGCGACGCAATTGATATATATATATTGGCAAAAGAGAAAACATTATATATATGTGGGAAGGGGTAAACCGAACATATTATGTCTCTAAAGGTGGTATGGTTAACGGAAAGGTAAATTCTTCCGGCTCATGTAAGCCAACATCTCTTTGTAGTGAGAGAAGAAAGGAGAGGTAGGCATTAATACGAGAAAAAGGGATCAGCAGGAATGTCCTCAGCACCCTTTGACGTGGCGAAAAATCGGTAGGGAATGAGGCGATAAATTCCAAGTGTGGACTTGGCCTTCACGAGGGGACTGCTTAACTGTAGAGGCAGTGATGACATGAGTCGTGGGTGGATGATCAGCAAGAACATGAAATTCTCGACCTTCGACAAAAAATAGCGGAAATGTTTTGATAGCGGGCAAATGCCAGCATATTCCCCTTCCAAAAGCACATGCTACCGTACCTCAGCAGGCGTGAAGGCTTCTTGGGAAAGGAATGCAAGCGGACGCCATTCACCTTTCTAAAATGTTGCAGGACAACATCCACTGCATAATCCGAAGTGTCGGTATGAATCCGAGTTGGTGCGGAAGTAGAGGTAAAAACGAGGAGGATGGAAGAAGCCAAGGTTTCTTTGATTGAAGGGTGAAGGCCGTGGCGGGCCTCGTCGTCCAGTCGGATGGTGCAGAGGCCGAGGAACCTTTTCTGGGAGGTTTGAGAAGAGAATTGAGGGGCGGAGAATATTCTGCCGCCGAGGATGTGGCTACAGTAAAAGTTTACCATGCCCAGAAATCTTCGGAGTTGACGCTGTTTCGTAGGCATGGGAAAAGAACGAATGGCAGAAGCACGGACATCGAGGGGGCGGACACCCTCGAAAGAGATAGTGTGACCAAGAAAAGTTAATGAAGAGACTCCGAACACACATTTCAAAGTATTGACACGTATGCCATAATCGACTAATCTTGTGAACACTTGACCCGGAGATTAGAGAGGTTGCTCTTCGGAGAGGAGCTGGGCGATGAGCATGTCATCGATGTAGGCGGATACGAAGGGCAACCGTGGAGGATGAATCGATGAAACGTTTGGAACGATTGCGCAACGGTTTACGAAGGCCGAATGCGGGTACGTAGAAATTTGAAAAGTCCAAAAAGGGTTATTACAGCAGTTTTGTGAACGTCAGCAGGGTGGACTGGAATCTGGTAGAAAGCTTTCACAAGAATCTATTTTGAAAAAAATGTTACATCCAAACAAATTGGCATTGAAATCTATGTGGACAAGTGATGGCATTAAGGCATCTATATCGCCAGTGGCGATAGTCACCGTCTTGGGTTGGCAACAAGGTGAAGAAGGGAGGCGTACAGATTGGAAGACGTTAGGATGCTTGTTTGAAGCAGTGTTAAACTCCGCTTAGCAACCTGAAGGGTTTGTCAAGGGGCAAGATGACGTGCGTGAGAGAAAGTAGGTCTCACATTCGTCTCTATGTGGTGAACGACATTATGTTTAACCTTCGGGAAGGTCGAGATGGAAGAGATAAGATCTGGAAATTCGGAAGACAGATGGGATTCGAAAGGGTTGTTATCAGATGGAAGATGGATACCATTAATGGAAGAAGTGGCACGGATGCAGGAAGAGGAGAACTGAGTCTCATAATCGATTAAGCGGTTATGGTGTAAGTTTACAAGAATATTAGAATGCGAAAGGAAGGGTGAGATGAAGTTGTTTGAAATCATAAGTGTGAATGATGGAACAGCTAGCGGCCTGCAGAGCTCCTTAAGGTTCTGTGGCACGGTTCTTCTGCAAGAAAGAACGGGATAAAACAGAGACGAAAGATTCGGTATTGATGAGATAGGACAATGCGGTAGAAGAATCGTAAACACAAAGGAGATTGGACGCGGGATTAGCCACACCGTGCGTTTTTAAGGTGTGACATAGGGGTTTTAATCATAAGCACCGGGTTTAATGCAATTTCGGGTTCATTCACCCCATCGCTGATGGTTAAAACATACTCCCTGTTGATTGCGCGTAGGAAGTGCGGTAGAGGGTTGAGAAGACAGCTTGGATTGAGGTTGAAGGTGCGGTTGAGCAGCAGATTGGCGAGAGGGGTTGGTGACCGGCGATAGAAGCGACGATGCTGTGGAGGAAAACGAGAATAATGAGAAAAAGAGGGAGGAGCAGGCGAAGGGTAAGACTGGTAATAAGCAGAACGAACTCCAAGAGTGCGAATCCTATTCATTAAATCAAATATTGTATGTTTATTCGTGTGCGCGAATACTAAGCAGCTGATTGCCAAAGCGTGTTTTCTATTCAATATATATATAGTACAACATAATCCTTACGGTATTTTATATAATACATATACTAACACATAATTGTAGCCACAAAACCTATACTATACGAGCTACAACTGGAGTTTGATTAACGACAAAACAATTCGTCTACGCGTAAGTCTTAAACTTTTAATAGTCTCAAGTAACTCGAAAAATGTAACAAGGAGACGATAAAACAAGAGCTAAAAAAACATATACATATCTCATAAAAATCTCGATCTGACCAGTCAGTGCACAGCATCAAACATATACTTTAAAAGGTCATCTTTGGCAGTAATTTTAGTGCCATTTAATTGACATTTTATTTACCTTGAACGAAAGTGAATTAACTTCCACATATATTTTTTGCATCTAGCATTACTTCCATACTCACTTTATGATCGTCACTTAGGCCAAAGATCTACACCTATCATCTCTCTACCCATCACTAACCAACAATGCTCATCTTTAACTTCTCCATCGCATACTTACCGCGATGTGCTTTACTACATACATCTATCGTCCTCAGTTACTCTCTTTCTCTTCTCTGAACTAACTCTTCAGCTACTCTCTCGTACTTCTCCGCTCCACATCTATTTCCACTATCCTTTCGCATACCCACGGGTTAATACTCACCTTCCTTCTCTTCTCATTACATCTTACCTACAATTTAACTTTCTCCCATCTGTGTCATTACTCTATCTTCCCGATGAATCCACTAAAGTCCATTCCTTACTTCTCTGCGCCCCAATCCACTCAGAAAACCATCCGCGTTCACTCTCTCCTCTATATCACTTCCCGATCTCGCAGTATCTCAACATAATAAAATAAGCAAACAAACCTCCACTCAACGACGCGAGCCATATATTATATATACTATATATATATATATATAATATATATATAATATTATATATAACAACCTTTTTTTCAGAAACACTACTATAAATAATCGTCTATTCAAATTGAGGTCCAATTCATTAATACATATATATAGTATATATACTTATCCTATTATCTGATCAAAATAATACGATTTATACTTTACTATCGAGCTCATACAAGACCAATTTTATAAGGACATATTACCACTCTTGCATCAACTTATCAATTAATCTCTCATACTCAAATACAATCTTCATCACCTATACTATATATATATACCACTAACCAAACGTTTAATTAGAAACTTTACGAATTAGTTCAATTATATAGCATACATTCCCCTTATGCATATTCTTAAACTTTCCCGATTCTCACTGTTCAGACATTTCCGTCTACATGACACAACCCATTCTATCTTAAAAAAATTCTATATCCCCTATAGCAAAAAACTAAATTAACGGCATTCGTCATCTTCTAATTATATCAAAGCACAACAATACACTTATGTCACATAACTCCTCTCTAAACATAATATGCCTAATCTCTAAACTTAAAAAACAAAAACCTCTTTAAATAACAGTAATCTACAATATTATTTCATATCCCTGCTCACCAATTCACAATAGCCTTTACACAATTCTAATTCACCTCCAATGATGGGCGTAATCTTTGCCTATCCAACAGACACATCATAATTCTTGCTCATAGTCTACTAACGAACACTACTTCTTCTTTTTTAAAGCGAGGCTATGAAATATCAATGTCTCGTTAAATAGAATATGTGACAGACCAATTTTCAGTATAACAAGACTAAACCACAATATAACTAAATTACCATCAATAACACTGACACTTTCACTGCCATTAAACTACCCACTAAACAAACAAATAAAATTCGCATACATTCCTCATCTGATTTCAAATCCCCCAAAGTATAAATCTATATAATTAGCAAATACCTATTCCTCTCAATTCCTCAAACATATATATTAGCTATCAACGCAATCATATTATCCCTATCATAAACTCTTTAATCTCCAACCTAACACGAACACACACCACAATAACACAACAACAAACAACAACAACCAAACCAAACCTAAACAACTATCATAAAACAAATATATGCCAAGCCTAAACTACACACATCAGTCTATCTGCATACACTCACTAACCTACAAACAAACAATTCACAACACACGCGAGGTCGTTTATCCTAGACCCATAAACTGCACAACACACAACTACTAATTAAATTATATACACACACCACAACACAACAACATATAATCAAATCTGAGCAAAACGCGAAATCACACCAACATCAACAACAAGAGCGCTAATACATTACAACATTACACATTCGGCACCTCTATCTAACATCCATATATACACATGCCTCAGTATAACCTATACACACACCCCAATCACGACTTACCCTACAAAAACTATACCACTAATACCTAACACACAGAAACTCACTCAACACCAACATACACAGAGTCTACATCTGCTATATAACAGATTTACAGACAGCTCCTTTCAAACATAAGAATCACCAGATGGCACTCTTCCGAACTTTCTTCATATCCTTCATATAATACGCGCTTAGGCAATATATTGAACTTTAACACAGTAATGAATCATTAAGTCACTATATTATTCATTACATATTTGTCTATCTCCCTATGGCATTCTCGAGCGAGTCATACAGGTCAGTGTCAGAGCGAGTTATATATCACAGCAAAATGTATTTTAAGGATAAATTTATCAACACACCACATTATATTAATGGAGGATCACTGCGAAATCTTTCCACATCCAAAGTTCTAGCAAGCCGACTATAACTGTCCCCATTTGCTGCACGATCTACAACTAAAGGTTGATGTGGGTCATTGATTTTGTGGCACTAACAACACACGCTAATAATCCACATATCCAAAAACTGTTGACCGTTCCACGACTTCAAACTAATATTACGCTGCGAGAGAGAGCGACAAAATCATGCGTTAACTAACAGACAGAGTTAAGAAAATACTGTGATTCTGAACTGTCACTAGAAAGAAACTAGTCAGGTCTTTTCGCATTAACTATATACGGGAAGCATTTTCACTAACAATATAAAGCGAATTGTAGAACAATATGTATACAGTTTCCCACATTTAACAGAGTCCGAGTTTCGATCAACATTTCCTTATTTGTGACTACACTATATTAGCTATAGTAATCTACAACACTCTCGCAGGTATATACAATAGCCCCATTTGAGTCCAGAGTAACCAGCTATAACTATTCATAACTAACGTATTATCATTCTCTACTTTACTTAATCCAGGGTCACTCTGAATTCTAAAATTATCTTGCTTTATTCGACAACCACTTATATCCGCTTTATAATTATTCTCAAATGTCTATCATCTAATATACGATCCTAATTCCATATTTCAAAATCAGGTACTCTTCTTTTTGAGCATACCACATTATCTATAAGTCAAAAGGTATTTACCCATCAACATTACATAGAATAATATCTTATTTATCAATAAACTTATCTCATTCCAAACTTACCTATACCTAAAAATACCTACAAATATATAATTACCCCTCACAACTCTCTAAACATATCATTATATATATTTCACCTAGGTCCTATAGACAATATCCTAACTTTTCTAACCAACTTAATTCCACGCTTTCTTACAACCCAGTCCGCAACTTACCCTTGTGTCCTCAAAAGAAATATCAACCTCATAAAAAATATAGAATATAATGTTATAATTACCTGTTGCTCGTAAATCGTAATGAACACAAGGAAGAACCAGTCTTCCTATTTCACCATTTGGTGAATAAATTCAAACAAATGTACCGAAAAGTCTATTGTCCCGTTTTTTTTTTTTATAACTTTATTATATGAAATACTAAAATCATCCCATATAATAATTAATAATTATCCCTTAAATTAAAAACACTATAAAATAACGAAACACTGCACACCCTGTATTATCTAGTTTGGTTGACAGTCATCGACCAAACCTATTTATTTCATAAAAATAAATTAAAACCCGGTAAATTGTGAGACAAAAAACAAACAAACAAGCTAAATTACTACAGCACGATCTTATTCCGTCTACCGTTACTAACGGCAATATTTTTGAGTAACGGAGTATACGCACACGTTTACTTTTTTCTTTCCATGTAACGCACACAAAGAAGTTCGTTATTTTTTTATCCTCCGTTTACTTTTAATGTATTTCACCCGTATTACAATTTGTTTACGTACTTTCTTTGAAATGTTGATAGCCAAGTTGAACTACTACTCGATCAAGATAATAAAATTCTTTTTATAATATATATATACAAATATAATAATATTATATATATATAATATATAAATATATATATTAATTTAATATAATATATATTAATATATTAATATATAAGAGGGGTAAAGGGGAATATTTCAATGGAATTATATGTATTATTGGGATGTGCTTTTCGGTAACTGATGTAAAATGAATGTGACTAGAGTGTGGTGTGAACACTTCGAAAATTCATGCATATAACATTGGCAGTATGAAGAGGTGATATGCTGAATCGTAGTGTGGTTTGATGGTGCACAGAACTAATTTGTATTATTGGAAATGGAGGTCATTAGTAAGGGGTAAGCGCAATGGTAGAGCGAGAAAGTGAAGAATGGTAAATCTGCAGGTATAGATGAAATTACCGGGGAAATGATAATTGAGAATGGAGGCGAGATGGTGATTGGATTGATTTGAAGTTGTGTAGAGAGCGTTTATGGGAACGAATAGTTATAGCGAGGGATTGGGGGAGAGCATAAATAGTACCCTTATATATAGAGGTAAGGGAGGTAAGGCTAACCTGTAATTTAGGCATTAGTTATGAGTGTAGTAGGGAAATATATAGCTGGATTTTGGTCGAAAGAGTACGTCGAGTAATGAAAGACTATTTGGATAGGCGTTAATAATGGTAGAGGTATAGTGTGGATCATTCATTTAGACTATATGATTTGCAATCTATATGAAGAGAAGAAGAATATAGCTTAATGCAAGAGTTAAGTTTATTTTAAAATAGCGAGTTACCACAAATATTTCAATTCTGTCGCGTGGTTGTATTGATATATTAGGTGTATTAAGATATTCATTTTTTGAATGAAAATCAAAAGTGTGGATGAGGTACATGGATAAAAGTAGAAAAGGTGAGAAGACTTCGGAATATTTGCATAACATATATTAAGTAGGAGGTGATAGTTGAATGTAAGATAGAGAGTATGATGTGCAAGAAGGAAATAGGTATTTTGGAGATGAGGTCATTTGGTAAGGAAGGAGGTAATGGGTAGAACGAGAAATTGAAGAATGGTTATCTGCAGGTAAAGATGAAATTACCGGTGAAAATCAAGAATGAAAGGCCGAGATGGTGATTGAGATTGGAATTGGAAAAGTTGTGATTATATATATCAAAGCATTTATGGAGATGATATATAGTTTTACGAGGGATTGGTGGAGCATAATAGTACCCTTAGATAAGAGTAACTGTAAGAATTATATGGATTAGTTATTGAGTGGTTGGGAAAATATGTTTCTGGTATATTTTATTGTCCGACAAGAGTGGCGTCCGAGTGTAGGACGTAGGATTGTGGAAGAGAGTTGATAGAATGTTAGAGTTTTGATGTAGATCAATCTTTACTATTTTGAAACAAAAAGATTGAGAATGAAGGGAGAAGAAATTGTATTTAATTTTTTTTTTGTATGAAATATGTATATATATATATATTAATAGGGAAGCTCTATGAAAGGTGTTAGTGTTGGTTAATAAGCTTTCTGAAAAGAAATCAAAAAGTCTGTTATGACAATAGTGAGAAGCGTGTGTTAGAGAACTAAAAATGTCATTGAAAGTGATTGTTTTAATATTAATGAGCGGAGGTGATGAGCAGGGATGTATGTTGTCTTATTGTTATTCTAAATTTGTTAATATTAGGATGGGGTTATTGAAATAGAATTAGAAGTTCGTGGGATGAGAGGAGATGTTGTTAGAATGATGGAAAATGGTAAAAAGAGTGGAGGGTTCTCTACCTATAATATGCGGATATGATTTAGGTTATTTGTGCGTGAATCTTAAAGAGGAGATTGAGAGGATTGGGTAGAGTGATTTGGCGTAGGGTTTGTAAATGAATGTTTGAAGTAAACGTATATAAGACGTAGGTATGGTTGTGAGTGAGGAACAGTATTCTTCGGTGTGAAGTTATGTTAGATGGTGAGTAGATGGAACAAACAAGTGAGTGAGTTTAAATATTTAGTAATATTCGCAAGAATGTGGATATTGAAGTTCAAGTGACTTCTGTGGTCGGTGAATGGCAGGAAGGTGGCGGGTGCACAAATCAATCGTTGGTTGGATATAAAGGGACAAAACAGTACTTGGAATGCGCTTAGGTCTTACATGAGGGTATGTTTTTTTAATAATAAGAATAATGAGGAAAATTTAATTATGACACAAAAAATATAAAGCTAAAAGTAACGGAGTAATAGAAGTACACTAGGGCGAGCTTCGTTTAACTTTCACTTTCAATGAACGTGAGAATAAGTAATAAGGAACTTAACTTTTTTCCAAGCAATCGAGTGAGTAACTGATAACGAAACTACTTTTTTTGAGTAACGATGTGCCCACCTCTGATATATTATATATATAATCAATAATATACATATATATTTTAATTATATATATATAATATATATTATATATATAATATAATTATTATCTATATTAATAATATATTATAATATTAAATATAATATAATATATATATATATATATATATATATTAAGTATATAATAATATTAATATTATATATATATATATATATCCACATATTATATATATAATTTATACTATTAATTATATTAATATTAAATATAATATAAATTATAATATATATATATTATATATATATATATATATATATTAATATAATTAGTATATATAATATATATATTTAATAATTAATATATAAATATATATATATTAAAATATATAAATTAATATAAATATATTACTATAATAAGTTTATATATATATTTATATATATATATCATATATATATTAATATATAATATATCATTAGATTATATTAGTTAGTAGTGGTGTCTCTATTGAGGCCCCTTGTCAATGCGACCCACTTGGATCTTTTGTTACACGCCCCCTTGTCTATTAAAATTCCTGGTTCATTCCGATTTTCCCCAAAGAAATTTTTACAGGACTCTTTATCCAACTAGACGAAGTTTTATATAATCGTAATGCTTTATAGTAACATCTCACTTTGGCTATTATAACCAATATCTTGCCAGCATTAAAAGCTTCACCAATTACATAGAATCGTATGCTGCTGCCGTTCTCACTGCTTCACGGCAGTATATCGGCATGACTTAACATTCAACTTATTTCCTCAATTTTCTTAAGGTGATATCTGACTGGCTCATGTCCAGTCAAAAGTCAGTCAAAAGTCGAAGATCAGATCTACTCAGAGCAAGCGCTTCTTATTGCCCTTATCTCGGAAGAAGATCAAATCAGAATCTTTAGCTTGTACTGAGACCTGGGATTATCAGTCCAAGTAACTGTATTCCACTTTAGGCTTTGTGTATTCACGCCTATTGTGTCAGAGATTCTTTAATGTGGGCCTTAGATAGTCCACAGAAAGGTTCCGAGGACACCACAATAGGTGGTTCTGGCTCCCCTCTTAGCGAGGCGATCCGCCTCCTCATCTTCCTGGAACTCCTTGATGCCCTACATACCGTGACAACCGTACACATACATCAGAGTAACATATCTGTTGTTGTTGAAGCCAGTTGCTTAGTAGGTGATAACGTTGAGTATATCCCAAACCGTTTGGAGTCATAATCAGTGCTAGGAGACTCAGAGCTCACAAATAGCCGCCTGACTAATCAGTTTGAGCCGTAACAATCAGAATCTGCCCTTACGACAATCCCTTTTCTAGGTTTATTCTGAGGCACATGCCATTCTAGCGAATAAATCTCCGCCTGAAGATGAATGGTGGGAAACAGCTCCTCAAGGTGCCATAACTGCAATCCTAAAACAGTTGAGGGTCCGATCATAATAACCTCACGCGCTCAGTCCACCATCCATAACACCTAGATCCATCAGTTGTACACATTGAACATGATAGTTCCTGATCAAGTTTTAGGAAGCTCATTTAAACCCAAGTTGATGCGAATTGTAAGAATGATTTATGCTTCTTTTCAAAAGCTTTTTTTGTTTTGGCATAAGTCCGAAACTACAAATCCCATTATTGTAACTCTGGTCATCTTCCAAAATATACGAATGGTGTTCAAAGTCACCAGTTCATTTGTTTAATTTGAACAAGAATGGTCAGATCTGGTTGCATACATGACATGTGAGCTAAATCCTTCTAATGTGCAAATGTATATATATATTACTATATATTGATACGGTTGTTAAGCACTTATATTTCTGATAAGCAAAGCTTAAGTTTCCTGTCAATAAACGTCATATCATTGGCATTGACACTTCTAGGTAAGCTATCAAATTGCCACTTTCAACTCTTTAAACTCTCTCTCTCTCTCAAAAAAACAAAAAAAACAATTCATATTAAATTTTTCCTTCTTTTTTTTACTTATAATTTTGCTAAAGTGTGTTAGGGGTCTTATAGATTTTTTTTAAATGGAAAGCCTTTCTGGCTTACTTTCTTATTAACATTGATAAAGCTTTAAAAAAAAAACACGGAACCTTGTCACAATACGAGAGACAACCGCGATTTGATTACAAATATCTTTACACCAGTAATAATGATAATGATAAACATAACAATAGCGATAAAAACATTATTTATTAACGGTAACCAACATAAACAACAACAACAACAACAACAACAGCAACAACAAAACATCTGTAACATTTAAATAAAAAAGGACTGAAAAAACTTTATCACTGCGAACAATAATACCGACACTATCATTAATATCGAAAATGTTATCAATAATATCGACAATGCATTCACGACAATAACAAAAACAAGAACGTAAAGAGAAATTAATATAATATTAACAATATTAAAAACATCGAAACCAATTACTACAACAAAGAAAAGCTTACTATTAAAAATTCTACTCTGAAATTCTCATCAGCATATCAAAAAAATAACAATTCAAAATAGCAAAATAATACTATATATATAATATATATATATTATACTATATATATATATATATATATAGTATATATATATAATAATATAAATATATATAATATATATATATATATAAATATAATATATATATATATATATAATATATATATATATATATATATATATATATATATATATATATATTTACTATATATATATATATATATATATATATATACATATATAATATATATATATATATATAGTATTATATATATATATATATATATAGTATATATATAATATTATATAATATATATATATATATATATTATATAAAATTTATATATATATATATATATATATAATATATTATATATATATATATATATATAATATATAATATATATATAAATATATATAAAATTAAATATATATATAATAAATTTTAATAATATATATTATATTATAATATATAATAATATATATAATATATATATATATATATATATATATATTATATATATATATATATATATATATATATATATAAAATATTATGATATAATAATAATATAATAATAATATAATAATAATAATATAATAATAATATAATAATAATAATAATAATATAATAATAATAAATAATAATATGTAATAATATAACAATAATCAATAATAATAATAATATATTAATAATATATAAATAATAATAATATATAATAAAAAATATAATAATATAATAATAATAATAATAATAATAATAATATAATATGAATATAATAATAATAATAAATAATATAAATCAAGGCATCACTAGCAACACAATAATCATGCCGCCCTGTACAACAGCAGCAACAAGAACAACAAATGAAAACAAACAATCAAGGAACCACTACACCACAATAACACACAGAGCAACAAAACTCATCAAGGCAATAGCAACAACAACAACAACAACAACAGACAACAACAACAACCAACAATACTAACAACAAAACAACAACAACAGCAACAACAACTTAACAAC
>JABUQX010134575.1:17500-20187 GCA_015478945.1 Trachelipus rathkii | reverse complement strand
CGTGTGGTTGGCCAATTGGGTCACCAAGTATGCCAATATGGCGACCCTTAAATTTCCTTCGAACTTTCAAACTTTGTTCTGTATTAAACCAAAAATGTTTCAAATAACCCCCACCAAGGAAGAAATTCCAATGCATTAAGTCTGGAGGGACCCGGCGGAGCCCAAGGTTGTGTTAACCCCTTTCCCGACCCTAATTCCAAAAAGGGGCGTTGGATATTAACTACAGGGTCCAAATAAGGTTTGTACGATGCAATAAAGTTGAAATGAGTTTGGAAAAGCCCCGTCGTGAAATGGGAAAATAACCATTTTCGGATTTCTTAATTGTAATGGACGTCTCCAGTAGTTGTAGGCAGGTTTTTTTCATGTTCCAAAGAAAACTTGGGGCGGATTTTTTTAAAAACCGTCTCCATTTTTTAAGCCTCTCTTGGTTTAAAAAAGAAAATGGGAACATATATCAAAATGGTCCGCCAAACAAATTCCGGAAACCCCATTTTACATCAATTGGAAAAAAAAACTTGGTTGTTGATGCGGCTTCAAAAACTATTGGCATTGTGGGTCTCCAACTTTTCTTTTCATTCAAGCCCATTATTTATTTGTGGTGGTAAGTTCGATTAAAGGGCGTCCTGGGGAAAAAAAATTGCCTCATCGGTGAACCCCAATAATTTCTGGCTTTAAATGGGGAATGTTGCCCAAATTTTCTTGTTGGCATCCATTCGGACACCCAAAAGCTTTACTCTTGCAGGAAAACTTTTGTACAAGTGCCTTTGCACAGTTTGGATGTTGACCAAGGTACAGGGAAGTTATGATTTTTCAATACCCTGAAAAACGCGAAATGAAGTTACATAGTTTGCAAGCAAAACACTGTACTGTGTAAGAACTGTCCTCAAGTCTGGAGGAAAACTGTTCTTTCGGAAACCCATGGAGTTATACGGTGCGAAGGTCGCCCGGCCCTTAGTAGGTTTTTTTAAAAAAACTCCCTGGTTCCTCTTAAAGGACGTTGAATGAGACGTGCAAAACAAGTATATTATCGAGAGAACACGATTTAAAGTACTTCTTCATTAGAGAACCCCGCCATGGCGCTTAAGAAATACCTTCTGACGGGGACCCGTAAAACAAAATGCATTATCCGCCCAACCAAAAATTTTCCACTATTGTTTGTAAATTCATTTGAAAATATTGAGCAAAAACCCACTTGAACAACAAAAGAAACTTGACGCGGGAACCACCGGACTAGTATATGAAAATTGAAAGCGGAAAGATACGGGAAACTAGTAAAATAAACAGGTTAGGTAGGTAACCTTTTTCACGGGTATATTTGGGGCTTTATTATTTTAAAAAAATTAAGAGTAGCCACTGGGGGAACGGGCAATGGGAAAACCAGATATTGTCCCCCAACAAGTTAAGTTCATTCCACCTGATCTCTGAACCCCAGGCGTTTTTCGGTAAATGTTAATTGACAAAACATTATAATCTTATATTAATTGGGCAAGGAAAATATCCATACTAAATTTTTTTCGCAATATTAACGATAACAATAACAATAATATATATATAATAATATATAATATTATATATATATATAATATTTATTATATTATAATAATAATATATATATATAATATAATTATAATTATATTTATAATATAATATAATAATGATATATATATATATATAAAATTATATATACTATATTATATATATTATATATTAAAATATATATATGAGTATATATATATAATTTAATAATATTATTAGGGAAATTATTAAAGAACATGGAAAATAATATGATAATCAGGCAAGTTAAAAAAAAATTAAAAAATGGGCAAAAAATACAAGTCCTATAATGTTCATTTTTTTCTGGCAAAAATATAAATATGGCTTTCAGGATTGGAGTTTCTTGGCAGGCGTAGGCAGGGGATTTACATTTAGTGGTGGGGGTTAAAGTTTGAAGGCATTATATATTATATATAATTATATATTAATATATATTATAATAATATTATATTAAAATATATATAATATATTATAAATATATAATATATATATAATATATATTTATATATTATTTATAATATATTATAATATATATAATAATTATATATAAATACTATATATATATATATATAATAATATATATATAATTATTAATATATATTTATATATATATAATTATTTAATATATATATAATATAAATATATATAATTATAATATAATATATAATAATTAATATATATTTATTTATTATATAAATATATATTAATATATATATAAATAATATATATATATATTATAATATATATATATATATAATATATATTATATTAATATATATAAATAATATATAATATTATATATATATATATAAATTATAATAATAATAAAATATTTTATATTATATAATAGATATATATATTAATATTATGTTTTATATAATATATATATATATATATATATATAAATATAATAAATATATAATTTATATATATATAATAATATTATTATATACGATATAAATATATATTTTTTATATATATTATATACTCCTAATAATCTTAGTCGCTCTTTATTAAAATTTACATATAAATTATATATATATATAATATATATATATTATAATATATAATTAATATATAATATATATAATTATATATATTATATTAATATAATATATATATAAATATTAATT
>JABUQX010134575.1:7500-12500 GCA_015478945.1 Trachelipus rathkii | reverse complement strand
CTTAAAAAAACCTCGTCTGGAAAAAACAAGTAATAAGGTTAATTTTTATTTCGCCCAATTAGGTAAGGCAAGGAGCCCCCTCACCCCGTAACGCCCCCATGTTTGGTTTTGTATTTTAATTTTGTTTAAAAAAAAACCATTGAAGGATGTTCGAAATTCCGGGATTTCGGATTTTCGAATCGATTGGAATTCGGATTCGGATTTCAAGCCTTTTAACCATTGATTCGATTCCGGGGGGGATTCGGATTTCGAAAAATTTTCCACACCCAACCCCACGGATTTCTGATTCGGATTCGGAAAATCCAAAAGGTTGCTGGATGGATTTTCGGATTTCGGATTCGAAAAATCTACAACACACGGATTTTCGGGATTTCCGGATTTCGGAATCCAAAAGTGCCTGGATTCGCCCATCACTGATATAATAATATTATTAATATAAATAAATATTATAAATAGATATTTATATATATATATATTATATATATATATATTATATATATATATATATATATAATATTTATACTTTTTAATATATAATATTAATAATTATTATAAATAATATATATATATATATATATTAATTATATTATATATATATATAATATATATATATATATAATAATATTATATATATATATAATATATTATTATAAATAATATATATAATTAATATTAATATATATATATATATTATATAAATATATTATTATAATTATATAATAATATAAATTATATATTATAATATATATATAATATAATATATATAGATAATATAATAATATTATTATATTATATATTATTGTAAAATTATTGAAATCTACTTCAAAATTTATACTCTTAAACTCTGTCTCATCCATGTTATAAACAAATGATTCCTTAAAAAGAATTTACTTTGCCTAACCTCCGGGATTAAAACCACCGGCCCATGTTTGCAAATTAAAACAAAACACCATTATATTAAAAAAAAAACCGAGGATAGAACAGGTGGACACCTGTGATGTTCCGCCGTGAAGGGAACTCCGATGCTTTTAAAACTGTTCTTGAAAAAAACAACTTTTTGGGGATTGAGATAAGGCTCATCAAAGCATCCGAAGCATTATTGGGTCCTCATTCGCAAACAGCCGAATGGTTCAAATCCGGAGGGAAGGCCCAAGTAATACTTTTACGTTCCCACTTATGGTTCTTTTGTTTTAAATTATATATATATATATATATATAATTAATTATATATATATATATATTTATATATATTAATAAATTATATATTATATAAATATATTATAATAATAATATTTAATATATTATATAAATATATATTTTAATTTGTTGTTTTGTGTGTGGTAATGAAAAGTACATTAGAGGTTTTATATGAAGTACAAATAGTTTATCTTCTTTTAATTTCCGGCAGGAATTAATTGAGACCCCATTATGTCATAGAGTTTCCAAAAAATTTTTGTTTAAAAAACTTTTCCTCTTGGATGTTCCTCGCACCCGAAAACTAATGACTTTTAAACCCGTAAAAATAAAAACTGTCGCTTCCCCCCCCTCCCACCCTCCACCACTTTTCTTGCTTTTTTTCTTCTAAAACTTTTACGAACATTTTTTTTTTTTTTTTATCTTGCGTCCCCTGATTCTTTTTCTCTTGGATACTAATTTTTTACCATTTTATTTTTATTTATTATTTTACTTTTTCCCTTGGTGTCTATCCAACCTTTCCACAACCCATTGCAGACGTTTCGCCTCCTCTCTTCTTTGCCTTTTCAGTTGAAAGTCAATCAAGATAAAAAAGCCCCCAAAGAAAAGAATCGGATATAAAGAGGAAGAAAAATGCAAAACAAAAAAACCCAGGATACGAGGATCGATCAAAAACCACTTGGGCGTGCCGCTTAAAAATTTTCCTTTGTCCGAAATAGGACAGGGCTTCCCAATTTAGGGACACTAAAACAGAGGGGCTGTGAATTCCGAAGCTGCGAAAAAAAACCCTGTTCCTTTTTCGGACCGGCTTTGATTTCTCCCGTCAATTCGGGGCCCACGCTTTGGTGAAACCGTTGACGAAAAAAAGGAAGGGATTGGGGAAAGGGGGAGAGTTCAGGGGGGATAATTTCGGAAGGGAGGAAATTTAAATTTTGGAAGGAAAAGGAAAAAAAGAAGAGTAAAAAACACCCGCTAAAAGGCATGAACCAAAAAAAAGGATTTTATTCCAAATGAACAACCCGAAGGGATAAAAATAGGCATTGAAAAAACGAAATGAATTGTTTGAAAATCGGGGAGACTTCACGCGGATCGAAAGGCCATTTTGGGAGAACAGGGAAAGAGGGGGCAAAAAAAGAAACAACAAAAAAAAACCAAAAAATTATAATACATAAAGCCAAAGAGATAAGCTAAAAGAAAATAGAAAAAAGGAGAAAAATTAAAACTGGAAGAAAAATATTTACCCACACCAAGGGAAAAAAATACTTTCCCCAAACAGAAAAACAAAGTTGAAGAAAATGTAGAACTCAATAATTTGAGCCATGAATTAAAACAAAGATAGGAAAATAAATAAATATAAATTAAAAAAATTATAAAAAATACCCGGAAGCAAATTAGAATGGATTAAAAAATAGCCTCCAAAAAGTTCATCATTAGGGCAAAATGGGGGTTGACGGCAACGCTGCTCCGCCAACCCTTGAAAAAAAGTCAGTAATAAGTACTTAAGAATTTAAAGAAAGTATTTTCAAAAAGATTTTTAAGTTTTCATTAACAAATTAAACCTTTTAAATTTCGGAATTTTGTCATTTCCTTTTCATTTCTGAACAGTAAAAATATTAAAAACAATGTAACCAAATTTAGATCTTCATTTTATCTCTATAATCTACAATATATCTTCTTCTCTATCTAACCAATTTATATCTATTGCACACCCACAAAAATTCCATCCAAAATAATAACTTCATTCTATCATTAAGAAAAAATCAAAACCATACTTGGTGTATCTCTGGTCTTTCTCTCTCTAAAAGGAACATCTCAACTAAACGGAGCTTCGTCGCCTTAAAAGAGATGTGTAGGGTATTGATATTAAAAACCCAACAAAAAAATATGAATAAATCCCAAAGAAAAAATTAAGGCTTTTTTCTCCTCGGGCTAATTGGACCAGGTGTTGTATACCTTCAACAGGGGAAATTAATGAGGAAAAAGGCCCAGAGGCTTCCATTTTCTCATCCAATTTCTGGAGTGGCCCATAAAACTTGTCTTGTACATTAAAAAATGAGATGGAGGTAAAAAGCTCTAAAAAACAATTGTCATCGATTTAGCCAAAACGAACATTCAAAGGGGGAAAACAGAATTTTAAGGATCTTTCCATTTTTTTCCATTTCTTTTAAAAAGTTTGGGGCGTTTTTAAAGAGGGCATTGGAAACGGTTTCTCCCTCCTCTTTTCCTTCTCTCTCTCTCTCTCCTCTCTCCTCTTCTTCTTCTCCTTCCTCCTCTTCCCTCTCTTCTCTCTTCTTTTTCCTTTTCCTTTTTTAAATGGATTTTGGGATTTATTTGAAAAGGAAGCGACTGTCCAATTTCAGTTCCCTTTTTTATAATCTAAAAAATGATGGTAATTTGAGGCCAGGAGTGTGTATCTTTTCTTTTTTCTTTTTTTTTTTAAATTTTTTCCATATATTGTAAGTTAAATTTATAGGCCCCTTATAATAAGAAGTTAGTAGCTTTTAAAACATAGGTCCACTTTGGCCCAAATTAAATTATGTGTTCGGCGATTACACATACACCCATAACCACACCCCACACGATATTTATATATATATTATATAATATTATATATATAAATATATATTATAATATATATAATATAATTATATATATATATATATTTATATATATAATATATTATATATTAATATATATATATATAATAATAATTATTAAGATATAATAAGAATAATTACCCCCAAGAGTTTAAAAAAATTGTGAAAAAAAAACATATTTCATGGAATGAATTTCCTTTTTTCAATTAAAGCTAATATGGGACAGAGTCACCAGAAACGGAAAACAATTCCAAACTAACTGAAAAAAAAAGTTTGTAAGATATAAAAAAAAACAAAACCAAAAACTAAAAATCAATGGCGAAAAATTCAGGGACTGTTCCAATAAAGCAGCCAGGAATGAAAAAACCCCACCATCCATGGGTCATTTTGTATTTTAAGAACCAGGTAATTAGTATAGATGCTAATGATGTAGGATATGCTAATCAAGTGCAACATCAAATAAAAATGCATGATTATACCCCAATTAAACAAAAAGTTAGAAGATTCAATCCAAAAATTCAAGAAAAAGTGGATACTGAATTGCGATTGTTGGAGGAACAGGGGATTATTAGAAATATTTGACAAAGGAATTATGGGAAGGAAAGGATGAAAGATATGTTAACTGAAACGATTAAAAAATATTTTCGAAAAGGAGGGGGGGAAATAAATTGATTTTAATTTCCAATTGTTATAAAAATTTTGATTTGTTGGTAAAATAGGGTTTTAATAATTTTGAAAAATACAATAAAAAATATATTATTTTAATTGTTGATTCAAAAAAATTTTTATTTTTTTAAAATTAGTTCTAAAAACAAAAAACAAAAAAAAATTATTTTTTAGGTCCCAGGCCAATTTCAAATTTCATGTTTTTTAGGATGGTGAGCGATGATAGGTCCTTAGAATTTAGACTGACAAAGAAGGTAATAGTAAAAAACCAAAAAAAATATATATTCGTGTTTTTTAAAGAAGTGAATTACAATTAGGGGGCAATGTTTGGAAATATTGGCTTTTTCCAGGGGAAAAAAAATACCCAACAGTCCAAAAGAAAGCGTTCATTAATATATTTAATGTCTAGTAATATTAAAAAAAGATTATCCAATTCATCCCAAAAATATTGTTAAGCCAAAAAAACTGAAAAAAAAAACCCCTTTCCCCATGGGATAAACAGCAAAATTTCATTTACTGGTAAATCCAAAATTTAAAAACATA
>JABUQX010134575.1:0-2500 GCA_015478945.1 Trachelipus rathkii | reverse complement strand
CAGAATTCACGTCGTTTGTTCGAACAAGAAACAAATGATTTCCTCTCTCTCCTAATTTAACAACCCTCATTAAAATAAAATACCCGGGCAAGAAAATTTATTATTATTATTATTACTATTATTTTTTTTATTACCATTTACCATTATTTTTTTTGTCATCGCTCTTTTGGCGGGATACATTCAAACCCGATAATAATTTTTATTTAAAATTTAAATTGTATCATCAAGATCAAAGAGGAATAAATATTCATTATCCTATCCGAAACAAAAATCAACGTAAAATCCTTTCTTAAATACGAAAAATTCACACATATATAATTTCATTCTTTTTACTAAAAGACACTATTTTCTTTCATTTAATATACCTGTAATTAATAAAGTAATTATCATAAAGAAGGAAAATCTATCTAACAAAATTAAAATTCATTTCGACAAAATAACGTGCTCCGAGAACAAAACATTTTTTTACTACAAGCTAACTTTCTTCCTTTTTTATATTCTATTATGATATAATAATATTATTATTATTATTATTATTATTATTATTATTATTATTATTATTATTATTATTATTATTATTATTATTATTATTATTATTATTATTATTATTAACCACTATATATAATTAATTAACACAGAAATAATGGCTTCATACACTTTTTCAAAAATTGTTGTTTTCTTTTTTTTTCGAACGACTCTCGGCGTGAGAATAGCAATGGGAATTTTGTTCTTGAGCAACCTTCGTGGTTGGGGGGGATACCTTCGTTGCCTCGTTATTCGTTGGGGAGGAAAAGGATCTCCCTTCGGCATACCCTCTTTTTTCTGCTTGCTCAGTAACGGTTGGGAGTGATCAGTTGGGAGAGGCTTGAAGAAAATTTGAAGTACTCTTCCCCCGTTTTCCATTAGGTTTCGAAATATGAGATTCTTCACGTTAGGGTTAAGATTCTCGACTCTGCTAAGCTCTCGTCTCACTGTGATTTTAATTTTTGTTGTTTTTCTTTCTTGATTGGAATTTCACTCTTTTCATGCACTTTTAATTACCGTTAATTACCTTGATTACTGTTCCATTAGAAGGTAATTGGGGCTTAATTGGGGTTTAGTAATATTCGGTCACTCTGATGGTTACCATTTTGTGCTAACTGATTTAGTTAGACACTAGGAATATAAAAGATGATTATTACTTCTTAATTTTTATTCTTAACTAGCAGTTCATGCGTTCACAAAGCCAATCCCAAAATTTAATGATAAAATTACCAGATACAATTCAGGAATAATCGTCAAGGTAATGGAGACAGGTTAATCAATTTATAATTAGCTGGCTTTATACTGCGCCAAGGCTTTCTTAATTACCCCTTTTATAACATAGGGCTTTGATTAATTAATATTGTCACTCACGAATTACAGTAAAAGTTCACAAATAAATCAGCTTATATAAGGAAATTTTAATTATAAATGAAGGGCCGGCCTTAATGTGCCGGCCGGCACCCTCTCACGTGCTTTCTCTTCTATAACCCCAGACAGACTACCCTCTCCCAAGATCCTTTCTCTTAGGCCTTCCCCCTGAGCGTTCGTTATTCGCCCTCACAAGTATTTTGAATTATAAACATAAGACCGTTACAATTATTTTTCACAAACGGACTTAGAGAAGAGCGCGATATTTCTATCCTTACAACGGCTGGTAAACATAAATATTATAGTAAGGGTGTAGCCCCCTTACATATGGTGACCTTAGAGTGACTTCGAATGATCTCCCCTATTAAAACCATGACTCATTATAATCCTAATTATAATAAAATCAAAAGTTCGCAAATTTTTTTTTTTTTTTTTTTTTAAATTTTTGGGTAGGTTCGGTAGAATTTTTTCCCATTTCAGAAATTTGCATTGTTCGTTCGGACAAGAAAATAAACGAATCCCCCCCCTCTCTCCTAATTTAACAAATTCCTATTTCATTAAAATATCTGAGCAAGAAAAATTATTATTATTATTTTTTTATTATTAATATTTATCATTATTTTTTTTCTTTAGTTTTAGAGTAATACGGCAACCTCCGGCCAAACTCTTATCATCGCTCTTTTGGCGGAATACGTCAAGTTCGATCATATTTTTATTTAAAATTTAGTTTGTGCCATCGAGATCAAGGAGGAAAATAATTTATAATCCTATCCAAACAAAATTAATGCAAAATTCTTTTTTGTCATGAGTAGTATGCATTTACTCTTAGATTTTTTATAAAAAATTTTAAAAATTTAAATCGCATTTCACCCCCTCTTTCCTTTCTTCATCTTAGAATAAAGTCAATTTGATTTTTTTTCTTCATTTCATTTCGCAAAACTATTTTACTTTTAGAACAAATTTTTTTTAACTCCAATGTTTGCTTCATTTTTCAAATCGGAAGGAAAATAGAAATTGAAATGTCATGCATCGGAAATTTTACGACCTGTTGTTACACCTTGAAACTGAGTTGACAAATACGGAAAACTAATCCGAACGAAGCGCACTG
>JABUQX010134574.1:27500-29462 GCA_015478945.1 Trachelipus rathkii | reverse complement strand
AACAATAACTACTGCGAAAAAAGAAAAATCATAAAGAATTCTACTAACTGGGGCAGGAAGTAGCTGATATTCAAGTTGCTCTTCAGGTAAATTTCTTGGTAAAACCTGCTTCAGTAACATTTTTTAACAAATATTACAGTGCATTCAGTATTAATATCAGAAGTCTTTAACTGTCTAAAAAGGGAAAAATCCTAAACACTTGAAATATATAACCTGAGGAAAATAATACAAAAGTGAAAAATAACTATGAAGCTGTAGGATTGCTGGTGATATTACAACAAGATCAACAACAACAATGGCAATGATAACACCTCCATCTTTATCCAAGAAAAAAAAATCTAATAAGTAAAGATTTTAGACATCAGTTATGGGCAGTGGTAAAATTGGCCACTCATAGATTTGGATTTTCCCCTGCAAGTAATGGTGCTTACTATAAAAAATATAACAATAGTAATAATATTGACCTTCAGAAAAATTAACTAAAATAATTGTTTAAAAATTAATGTTATGACAAATATTATTTGTAGAAGTAATAATATGCATCAAGAAAAAAAGTGTGGTAGCTATATCTTTTTATAAATAATTAAGTGTATATATATCATCATCATCAGCCACCTTCTTTCCCCAAGACTGGGGGTAAGGTGCGTAACATGCACCAGAAACAGAAAAGTGGTAAAAGAATATGACAAGTCGAAAAGAAAGCCCAGCCTTACCACCTCCTTTATACCATTTAGTGAGAACTTGTCGCAGTCAGAAAATTCACCCTAGAGCTTCATGGACCCTCACTATGACATCTCGTCAGTGTGGGGTTCATCCCTTGGCCCAGGTGGGCCACAACCATAACCCCATACAAAACCCCGCCATTCACTCCTATTAAGCACCTTTCTTCTCATCTCTGCAAACTCACATTTCTCTCCTCCATGCATTCATTACTGACCAGGGTTGCATGGGCAACTGGGCCCGGGGGAGCTGCCCACCACTCCACCTGGGCTAGCTTAGTACAAAAACTGGCAAATGAAAGGCTATTATTTTATAAAATATTATGTAGATTGATATAATTATTAAGAACCGACATAAAAGAACAGAATTATTACATATATTTAGACTGTAATTACAGTATTATGGCAAGAAATGTTGTTTTTTTTGTGAAGATTACTACATTTGTATAACTAATTAATTAATTTATAGTTTCTTTAATTTGTAAAAACCATTTAAAAACAATTATTTTTCTAGTTAAATGAAAAATGTAATATTTAAGATAATAGGGGTGATAAAAGAAAACTGATAAAAATTACAATATATATATATATATATATATATATATATATATATATATATATATATATATATATATATATATATATATATATATATTATATATATATATATATATATATATATATATATATATATATATATATATATATATATATATATATATAGGCATTATAAATTTTAAATTTTTTATAAAATCTATTTTGTCCATTTTGCCCAAAAAACCCGGGTGGGCCGGGCAATGTAAAAAAAACATGGGTTTTTGCAACCCTGTTACTGACACAATCCACTTTTTTTTCAGCCTCCCAGCTGGTCGATTCCCAGCACACTCACCACTATACATTCGCCTAACCAACTGACTATCATCCATCCTTTCCACATGACCAAACCATCTCAAGTCATAATTTTACATTTGATATTATTATTCTCTCATACCCCTTTCTGATACCACACAACTCTCTAATACATTCATTCTTTATTTTATCAATTCTTCTCACACCTAATACGCTCCTAAGAATGTCCATCTGAACAAATTGAACTTTAAGATCTATACCTCTTATTCCAGACCATAGTCTCACTACTATACATTAACACAGGTAAAAACATACTCTCATGTAAGACCCTAGCACACTCAAGACTTAGTCTCTTTACATCCATCAACGATTTAATTGCACCTGCCATTCACAA
>JABUQX010134574.1:20000-22500 GCA_015478945.1 Trachelipus rathkii | reverse complement strand
AAATATTTTAAAAATTTTTTATCTTTTTATATTTTCTTGCATAGCCATCATCACTACAGTGAATTTTTTCAACCCTTGAGTATGCCGGCTTAATTTTAGGGATAAGTGTACTGAGAACTGTGTAAACCATTATTTTGTTATATTTGGTTTCTGGTGTTAAAAAAAAAACAATGGCTAGATGGTATTACTTCATTATTTTTTCTTAAATAGGGAACAAATGGATAAACAGTGCACAGAGAATTTGAATCTTTGAATTTCACCCTGTACTATAAGTGACATTCTCCGAAAAATCTCTAATAATAATAATTTCCTCTTCATATAGAATTCATATTTAAATTTTTATTGAAGCTGGCTTGCATTTTAGCTATATGATGAGGTTTTGTTAGCTTGAAAATATTTCCAGATGTTTCCAGTTTTTCTTCCAAACTGCAATACCTATTGCTTATATTTAAAGCATTGTGTCATTTAGTGATTCAATGAACCTTTAAAAATTTTAAATACCATCTTTCAGACAATTTATGTAACACTATATCATGCAGTTCCCTTTTTTAATGTTACATACACTCTTCTCAATTAATATAATTTATATTAGCATCACCTAATGCAGATATTTGGAGTTTAACATTATTATGGTACATGTAAACGCAGGCAGAATGTGTCCCTAAAGTACCAGACAAAATGCAATTCTTTGGTCTTAGACTTGCAAAACTTGAAAAACTAATATCTGGGCCTTGAGGATCATCTTTGAATGGAGTATAAGCTTTTTAAGTTCATTAATATTAATCATTTTTTCAATAGCTAATTCTTTTTCACCAGTATTTTTTATAAACAAGTTTATAAAAAATATGGGTAATTGTTACCCAGAGGGTTGTCACCCCCGATTTTTATGAAAATCACAGGATATACTCTAAAAAAATAATAATAAAGAATAGTGAAAACGAAAATGCGTCCTCTCTTTAGAAAAAAAAAATTTAAACCCTCCTTCAAAGTTGTAAAAAAAACCCCATAGGATTTTTTATAAAAAAAAAAAAAAAAAATTTTTTTTTTTTGAAAATTGCAGGATATACCCTAAAAAAATAATGAAGAATAGTGAAAACAAAAATCGGCAGTCTCTTTAGGAAAAAAAGTTACAGCCTCTGAAAGTTAAAAATTTTCCTATAACTTTCTCACAAAATATTAGTGGGCTCCGTGCTCGTTTTAGGGCCATCTAGTTCAGGTTTGATAAGATTGTTAATCTAACATAGATCTTTTCTTCTGTGTATACCTAAGAACAAACTTATCATAACCTGACTTAGAGGGCCTGAAATGAGACCTAACCTGGATTGATTAATATTGAAAAGTCTATGGGATTTTTAACAACTTTGAGAGGCTGTAACTTTTTTCCTAAAGAGAGCGACAATTCATTTTCACTATTTCTATCATTATTATTTTTTAGAGTTTATATCCGATTTTCATAAAAATCGGGCTGACAACCCTCTGGGTAACAATTACCAAAATATGAAAATGCAAAAAATTTTATTGTCAAATATAGTTTAAATATTAAAAACTTTAGATACAAAAAGGATCTTTGAGCAAAAGCAAAAACAAACTCAAATTTATTCCAGGAGTAAAATAAAAAATAAAGGCAAATAAAGAGGATATTAGAAAATGAAAAGAGAAAGAATGAAGATCATCTATTCTTCTATTATAGATACTGTAGGTATAATATTGATTATATAGGAAAACGTTATATTTATTTTTTATAACTTTTATTTTTAAAAGTTATTAGTGTTATGTAACTTATTCAAGAAGTTACTATTACCGACTTTATTAAATAATATAAAAAGTAATGGAACAAGAAAAAAAAAGTGATTGTGATTTATATATATTCTTTCGAGAAATGAAGTATTTCAAGAAAGAAGTGTATAACTGATAAAAATGATTAGGGTTCTAATCAGTTATTCACTTTCTCGAAAACTATCTTAAAAATGTATCAATAGGATATTTTTTATGGTTTTAACAGAGTATAAATAATAACAGTAACCAGTCCAAAAATTACCAGTTATAAAATATCAATATATAGGCTATGATAAGATTTGTTAATTCTATATAGGCCTAGATTTTCTCTGTGTATACCTAACAAAACTTATCATAACCTGACTTAGAGGGCCTGAAATGAGACCTAACCTGGATTGATTAATATTGAAAAGTCTATGAGAGTTTTAACAACTTTGAGAGGCTGTAACTTTTTTTTCCTAAAGAGCCATGATTTTTGTTTTCACTATTCTTCATTATTATTTTTTTTTAGAGTACCGTATATCCTGTGATTTTCATAAAAATCAGGGGTGACAACCCTCTGGGTAACAATTACCATTTAAATATATATTTTGATATAATAAAAATATAATTTTTACTTAATTTATTTTTTCAACATTTTATTTTAGTGTAGATTCAGAAAATATATAGCTATACAATTTTAGTTTCTAGTTAATTAGGAAAATATGTGCTAATGGACATAATG